>DWPT01008696.1:0-10059 GCA_018251895.1 Agathymus mariae mariae
CTGACGGATCAAATAATACTAGATGCGCGATACGGCAATGTGACCGGATTATCTTTCTGCGTTTGCTAGCGTTTGTTAGGGTGATATTTGGGGCACTACATGCATATAATTTTATTTTTTAACAATTTTACCGCTTCTGGTAGATGGACAAAAAATATTTTAATATTATTTGAAGACAAAATATTTTTCCTCATTATTTGACCCTACTTTGCTTTTATTATTTACGTCTTTAATAGATTGAAATTCATTTTTTACTTTTATTCAGATAATTTCTTCTGAAATATTTATATATTCTATGTTAACATATTCAAGTAGCCGATAACAACTGATAAATAGCTTTTATAATCTTAATGTAATATATAATACAACTAATACTTAATTGTTTCCCAAAAATCGTCTTCTAACACGATGCATTCATGATGCAATACATTAGACGCCATGATACCCTCAGGCGGCAGGTCAACAATAGCACCCTTACCGCCTCCCTAATCTGAGGGTTGCAGTCACTTCTATTGTTCGATAAGGGTGTTTACTCATGTTCTTAATGTAACGCATTTGCGATTACTTTTGCCGTTCAAATATAGTAGTATTTTTGAAATGTCTAGAACAATGCGTAACAACAGCGTAAGCTACTGCTACTAGTAGTAGAAATAACGTAGGTTATTGAGTGAACTTCCCACTTCTAAAGCGTTTTAAGAACAGAAATGCAGGAATATACGTTTTTTTTTTTAAATTACTGTTTATTGCAAAAATCCTATTACAAATGAAATAAAATAACTTTTAAATTCAAACCAGTTATCAAATTTCAACGAATTTACTATGTTATTCGTACAATCGCAATGCAAACAGATGCACATGTGTATTGCCCTTAACCGTAGGGTTGCCACAACTATAATATGTATTTATTTTCGACCTAAATCAACGGGCTTCCATTCTATTCTTGTTTATTTTTCATTACGACATGTGCGTCGGGTGGAAGGTAGCATTAAATTTGTATTGTTCGAAATATTATTTTTTGGAGAACAGATGGGACCAGTATTCACGGTCTGTACGGTTATTTTTATAATTAGCTTACAAAGTTAATATCAAAATTATCTATGTAAAAAAATATTGGTTTGTGTGAATCTTATCGACTCAAGTATGCATGAGCATGAGCCTAAATTAATTATATCCTATCAAGAAAATAAAAAACAAACCTAATAATTAAAATAACGCACAGTCTACTAGTTTTGAAAAATTCATGCTGAAAGTTGTGCAATTTGGTAAAAAATAATTCGATCGTATCCTCAAGTACGACGAGACTTTTGTATGTGTGTGTAGCGGGCCTTTAATGTGTGGAAGCTATTCAAATAATAAAATGTATATAACATAAACGCATTTAAAAATTTATCCTCTATAAATAAAAAAGAGAAAAAGGGATGCATATATAAGAAAAATTCTGCTTAATAAAATCGGAGAATATAAACTGGGTTTGCATATTACAGTTCCGTGCAACAAGGTGTACTTTTTCCTTTCGTCTAGAAATTATAAGTTGTAATTTTATTGTGTGTAGTAAATAAATAGATAAATCAATGTGTTAACGTAACTAAAAGTAAGCTCTTACACGATATACTTACTTCCTAGCGGTCCGCTTCAACTTCTATATATACGTAATAGCCTATGATCATCGGGAATAATGCACCCTTCAAATGGTAAAATATTTTTTTCAAATATGAGACGAAACGTTTTTTATACATTTTATAATGAACAACCGAAACGTGAATCTCCAAAATCAGAATCAGACCCTGTGTGTGTATCAATTTTAAACTTTCCCGTTTAGTCAATAAATATGAATATAGCACGTGACACGACATGTCAGATAACATGCGACGGTTCTGGTTTTTTGATAGAACATGCGCAGCCCTGAAAACTTATGTAACAAATAAGTTCAGCACGTATACGACTAAATTAAAATGAAAATAAGTACATGGTGTTTGTAAATTGCGTTCGTTTTGCTGCAGCGTCGTCGAGAAATATAATTTTCCCGGTAAGAAAACCCTCCTTGAGTTTTTACGCTACATCTAAGTAGCTCAATTGCATTCAACATCTACAGACCAACTTCAAGCGTGGTGTTGAAATTTGTTACCGATGTAACCCACTGCTCGGCTAGAGGCTACTCTCAATGAAAGAGGTAAATGCCAATACTTTTGCTATAAAAAAAATTGGCAGACATTACATATATTTAAAAAGATTACGGAGAACTCTCTGGTATGCAGGTTTTACCCCGTATGTTTGTACCCCGACCAATCGAATGACTGAATTACAAACTGCCAAGCTTTTTTGCTCACATAGATAATATAGTCAACAAAACAACTAACTAATAGCGACGGCTAATGTGCCCAACGAAACCTGACAGTGCTTAAGACAATTTACCACTAGCGTTCACCCATCCAAGTTCTAACCGCACCCAAGGTTGTTTTTTTTTTATGATAATAACCGACAAACGAGCAGCCGAGCCACCTGATGGTAAGCGGTCATCGTCACCCATGGATATCAGCAAGACCAAAGGTATCACTGATGCGTTGTCGGCCAGGAAATGAGAAGGTAAAAAAGAAGGTACTGCCTCTCAAGCCCCCAGCCGGAACACTACGAGTCGCTTGGCGGCTGACTCAAGCAGGGGGTGGTAGCTAGCCAGACGGGCTTCACGGAATGATAATAATAACAATAATAATATTAACGACTTAATAATAATATTAATAATATAATAATCTTTACCCGAAGCCCTACCACCGAGCAGGCTGGCTTCTCTCGCCTCTTACGACACCCTGTTCTGCCAGCGTGGGATTGGGGGGAGTATTCTAGGCCGCCCCAATACGGCCAACAATCGATCTTACGACATTAAAAATCGTCGAGACAAGAGCACTCCAATTGTTTAAATAGCTCTCACTAAACATGCTGCAAGCGTCGAGTGGAATAGCTGGATGCAGTTGATTCACTTTCCGTTTTGGACGTGGTAGCGCCATCGGTGATAGCGGGGGAAACGCATAAAACGTTATGCTCACGACGGGATTGCGTTTTATTGAGCGTTATCGCCACTTGTATAGGGCTCACTTGACACTCATCAGCGCGGCGAAACTAGGGCAAAGATATTTTGCAAAATCGGAGCCGATACATTGTAACTATTTTGATTTTTAGATTTTTTACATCCCATGATAGAGACCAATGATTACCAGAGGGCGCTGAAGTATCATAATTACATTCCTTAATTGGCTCGGGTCTCTTTTAACATTAAGAAGGCTTAAAAGGTCCAAGATACTATCCATGGGCCGATTTATTGACTTCATACATTTACAAGACTTTGAGGAAGAAGCAGATTTCAGCTATTCTCGGATATCTTCAAAATTGTTTATTTACTAATGCCAGTAATTAACTTTTGATATTATAAAACTACCTGGATATACTAGAGTGTGTGCAGGATTTGAGTCTTGGTCCTCATTGATAGAGACAGACATTCAAACCTCTAAGTTAATCACCAGCGCAACGGTCAAAAGTTCTTTTGATTTCCCAACGTCTTCGACATAGCTTAACGACAATCAATCCGATGATAATAACAAGAACCGACGGATTAACGTGTCCAACGCATGGAAGAGTTTGAAAAATCGTGATCCCACACTGACCGACCACGTCGGATGCACTTAACTAATATCAACAACAACGAGTTTTGACAACAAGTTGACACTTGACCGATCACTGACAGTTGAAATGAAAGCTTTAATAAAGTTTACAAGGATTAAAATCGTTTCGATTTTCTTAATGGCTACTGAAAAGGTACCGCTGGCTGGTTGCATAAGCATTAATAAAATATAAATTTCGGTAAGATGGATTGAGCTCGAAAATGTGTATGAATAAAATAAATAAATAAATAAATATTGCAAAGAAGAAGCCTTTTATTATAATATACTTCATTTTAACATTTGTGTCCAATAAAATGCACAATATTTGATAATATACTTATTGCACATTCCAGAAACAAAGGAGCGATAAATTTTCCTCTTCACAAGCTACGACAATCTTAATCCGCAGTGACTAAGCTTGAGCTACAACAAGAGCGCTTAAAATATTTTTGTCGTAAACCACCAAGTATCTTTGGTAGCGTGGAAAATGAAAATCAAATAAATAAACACGTCCCAACTTCAAATATTGTCTAGCTGTCAAGTATCTGTTTACTGAACCCATCCTTTCAAGATGGAATGCTATTCGAGAATCATTTTAGAATACACAAAACTGAAAAGAATACAACTTGTGCCGGATTCGAACGAATTTTGGGTGTGCTAAAGTATTTGAACCCTGGCAGGTAAGTACTTTGAACGAAACCTATTTGTGAAATGTTTTTTCACTTTGGTTGTTATAACAGGCGACAAAGGAGCAGACGACTACTGCGATTGAAATTGCTTGATTTTACGCGTCTACAATATTAGAGGAATCGTTGACGCGTTGCGGATCAGACGGTGGTAAATAAATCCTCTTCATAATTTGAGCATTACAATGACATATTTATGTATGTTAAAAACATTTCATTTTCGAATCCACAAGAAAGTTCAACAGTCAAGTTAAAACCACGTTTGCATGAAAGATTAGAAATCAAAGCTAAAGATGAAAGATGTATAGGAACTTGCCAGGTATAAAAATAAAAATCGTCCTCCTCCAGTTTTTGCAGGCATTCGTATATCATAGCAATACCGCATCTCTAGTCACATCGCAGTGATTTTACCACTTTTTTACTCAGTATAGAATTACTAAAGCTGCTATAAAAACGGCTCACAGATATTTCTCATCGTAAAAACCTCGCCGACACCCTAGCCGGCGTCACGACGCGGAAAATGAAAACTAAATAAAAGTGTTCCGTCTTTAGATGCTGCGGAGCATCTGCTATCAAAATTTACACTGTCCTTTGGGAATGGGGGAATAACGAATTGTAATATATCGACTGTCTTGTTATAGGAAATATTTACTCTTGTAGTTGAGATTATTTGTAGAGAAGTTTTCACTTCGTATTATTTTTATGAAAATCAATGTTTTAACTGTTGTGTCACATTTCAGATGATACAATGTACGTTGAACAATACTCTGATAGTTTTCTTAAGAAGACTGATGTTCACAATATTAATACGAAGGTTAGGAATAAGGCTAAACTGTTAGTACCGCATTTCAGACTTAGCAAAAATGATAATTCTTTCATACAGCTGTATAAAAATTTATAGTAAAAATCCGTTAGATATGACGGAAATTTCACACTGTAAATTAAAAACTCACGTTAAAAACATTCTTGTGGAGAAAGGTTATTACAAACTAAATGATCAAAAACAAGAATGCTTGGACAAGAATTTAATTAATTCACAAGTAATTAGTGCTCTCTGTAATGTAAGCAGGAACAAAACTACTTGGAAGTTTCTTGTTACTTCTTCATCCGGGACTACGCACGATAGAGATTTGTTAAAGCAATGGCGTAATTTTATTATCGAAAAATGTTAGTAAAAACCATCCTTGAATAAATTTTATTTCATATGCAGTATACCATTTGACGTGCCCAGCGTAATATACCAGGTGTATTTATATAGGCCTGAAGATCAAACGAAAAAAAGTAGGCGATCTAATACTGCTGCTGATGGGTCTTTCTTCGCCACTGCTCTGTATGGCATGTGTGACGGGTGTTCACGGGTCTACAGGTACACGATAGCCGTCACGTATGGACATAGCCAAAACTAGAGAGTCGCCAATAAAGATGCCACCCTAGAGGACAACATGTTTGGAGATGTACATGCTTAGACTGTACCTCAGAAAAAAGCCATTACTTATGCGACACTGGACGGACGTTATAATTTAGGCACACTATCTTACTAGGCAGGTACATAAACCTAAAACCATGCTGGAGCATTATCTGTATTGAGCTGGTTATTACACAGCTTAGCGACCTCCAAAAGGCAACCTGGCCCCATAGCGTTTTTAGTTCATCAGCACAAAGAACTATCGAACAGTGCAGGTAGATGTCATTAAACGATGGAAATAGCTCGTAAACTCCATTATAAATTCGCCATGATTTCTGACTCCCTCGTCATAAAATATCAACATAGTAATATTATAAGATTGCTTTCGCATACGATACACGACGCCAAGATAAACCGTTATTCCCCAAGGCTCACGTAAAATTTGATAGTAGATGCTTCACAATATTTCAGAATATCTCAAGACGAGACATGTTTGTTTAGTTTCTATTTTCCGCGAGGCGGCGCCAGTAATAATAGCTGGTAGTTTTGATGACAAAGATTATAAATTGTTTCGAAATGTTTGGAAGGTAAGTCTGTAATTGAATTTAGCGATTCAAGACTGATATACAACTGTCGCGCAAGGGACCACCAAATGTGACAGACACGGCTATCATTCGCAGTTCTCGCGGTATGATTCAAAAGTCTTATAAAAATACAATACCTTGGCTTACTATATTTTATTTGTCATGCATGTTACTCATTTTGATGTTATCTTTTTCTATCAAGTAAAAAATATCCTAGCCGAAAATAACTATGTTTATGTTAAATTTTTAATTGTTTCTTTTATCGTTGGAAACAAGTTTATATACATATTATAGCCGATGCTTGTGCTCTAATGTTAAAATTTAGGTGGAGGTAAATATAGTGCTACTTTTTTTTGTAACCAGCAGAATAATGCCAGTAACGCCTAAGCGGCAACACATTTTTTTATCCATGTTTTTTTTATTATCTCGCTTTCTTGTATGTCAGTCCGGGTGGAAATTTGTAATTGATTTTAAACTAACTTCCCGATGAGCTAGATACTTGAAGTTTGGACAATATCTTAGAAGTGGATGACAATTTATGAAAAAAGAAGAAGAAAAACGATACGGAGAAGATAAAGTTGAAGGAAACGAAAAAGACGAAAACAAAATAATAATACATTAAAAATGTTTTTAATAGACTATGTTTTTATAACAGACTGAATAGTATAAAATAATAATAAGAAGGATTAAACCACATACAAATTTCAACTTTTTTCTAAATTATCCTTAAAATTCATGCTTTGCCAAGCTTTTGATAGCGATTAAAATACTTTTAAGATGAGAAACGTAAATTATTGGCTACTTGTTATGGTTAATCATATAAAATCATCGGAGTATTTCAAAATGCAGTAACGAGCACGCGCGTTGTTTTGACCACCATAATTTTTTTATATTCAGTTCCTCGTACACCAGCTTACTATGAATATGACGTGATTCAACTGTACAGTAAATGTCACTGGTATAATAATAAAATTTTGCTGTTTATTACAACCCATAACTGTTCCACTGTTAGGATTGGGACATCTCTAACAACCAGACGAGCTGAGGCCATAGTCCGTTACTCTGGTCAAACGTGGGTTGGCAAAATTCGCACATTTTTGCCAACATTATGAATATCTCGTATATGTGCAGGTTTCCTCACGATGTTTAAAGAAGTGATCAGTGAGTGTGTGAGTTTATCACTCGCTTATAAATATTTTTTTAAATTACATTGAAAAATTATAGGTGCATGCAGGATTCTATCTCGAGTCTCCCGTGCAGGATACCGACATTCAAACCAACAAGCTTTCATTGCTTTCATTTATGAATAAATAAAAATAAACGCGCACGTTCACTCACGAGCAGGTTTTAATGGTTCATCAAGATGTCACGTCGAATGTGCCGATAATTTTTTCCCCGTCGTACACGTGTCGTTTATTTACAAGCATCAGGTTCCCATGAGGTTACAGATACGAATACCATCACAGAGAACAGGTATTAATGCCGTGGAATTTATGTATTTATTTTTGTTTACGTTCATCATTATTTCAGCCCATATTGTTCCATATGTAATTTGTAATATCCTTTTTAAAATGTAAATTATTATAGTCAATATCGTTATGATATTTATTATAACACAAGATGTCAATGCAATAAGGTGACGTCACTGGCAATATTAAGTTTTTATAAGAAAAGCAAACAAAGGTCAGTCTATTACAGTGTACATTAACCAAACGGCAGCACTAATGTGCAGTTAAATTGGACATTTCATAGTTAGAAGGGCCAACGCACTTAGTAGTTGTGGTCACGGTGGGTGATCTCAAATAGATATCCAACGTTTGATAGCAAACCGTATATTAGGTCGTACGTCATGAATTTTGGTTCATTCTTGAATATAGGCCCTCAATTTATTAGCGATTCACTGCAAGACCTGGATCTCTACTTCTAACTGAGTAAAATCTTCCGATGCGCAGAGATTCTACGCTAATTTAGCAGGCTTACCATCGCGTATTGCGCCATGAGTTTCGCTTCTATCTTGGTTCATGGCTTCAATCTTCTAGCGGTTCACTTAAGGGCCCCGATCTCTAGCTGCTCGTAATTCCGAAGTGTAGTACCACGCTGGAATCGTTCAGTTTGGTGCAGTGCTTAGTAGTAGTAGTATCGGAAGTTTTTATGCAGTTCAGAGTTTAGCGTTTAATGATGGAGGCAGTTGTTTAGCGTAGTTGGTTTTACGGATGTCCATGGCTGACTGTGAAACCACCAGTTTGTCCGTCTGCGCTTTTGTCGCGTTTACTTAAAAATAGAATGGATTGGAAAAATCACGGCCAGGAATCGAAGTATATAATTTGGGCTACAGGCTATAAAAGTCTTCCAGTATCTAATACATAAGAATCCAATACATAACTTATGTTAGAATTAGATTGAAGTTTAGATTATTCATTATTCTGTTGTGAATTAAAACTGTCACTTTGCCGTACGAATCAATTTAAAATATATTCGAAAACTTATTTACCAGTAAACCCTTGTTTTACACAACCTATTATAAGCTTTTAATATTCGCGGAAAAACCGCCCTCAGCTGCAAAAAGCTCCGAGCCGGAAGTGGCTATAAATACACGAAGCTTTAATTTGTAGACGGTTTAAAATATCACGTATAGTGTATAAAGTACTTTACAGCAATTTGCCATCTGTCTCCTTTCACACGTCGAAATGATAGCTTTGGCGACAACCGCATAAAGGCATGGTGCCTTTATTAACAGTAGCTGAAGCCTTGCCTTCAAGCACCTTTAAATTATGTCATTTAATTCTGTAGTGTCATACAGAATATACACTCGTAGTATTATATTCTTATCAAAACGTCTATCTATACAATTTGATAGTATATGCAATATTATTGGCAATATTGTATTTAATACAAAAATATTCGAAAAAACATTTGTATTTCTTTCTTGTTTACACATATCGCTCTTTATGTGTGGGAACATATCTTAAGTGACTTTAAAATGTATGCTATGCGAATAAATAAACAGTTTGTGTTTGACCCTCGTTAGCTTAACTTGTACACACCACATATCATAGCCTTCGTTGTTTCAACAATATCCATATTAAACACATCTGTTATTGAAAACTAGTCTTTACAATTAAGTATTTCAAACGCGCCCACTCAAAATCTACCTCGTGTCAGTATATTCTCGTATTCGTAGCGAACAATTTCTATGCAAAAGAAATGACGTTGAGCGGACACTGCAAAAAGAACGTGATATATGCACATGAGGATAGGTTCACGTTTTGCAAGGATAAACTGGTCGACGGGTGTCGAGAACTACGACATACGGCTATATTTAATCAGTGACTAACGACTGCTTTGCGCGAGTACCAACCTTTTATCATACCTACAATTTTATACATAATGTTCTATTTTATATTTACAACTAGCTGGTGACAAGTGTGCTTAGCTTCACCAAAAAAAAAACATCAACCATTTTTAACGTGTTAATAAAAAACATTTTTGTTATTGTTTATGATTTTTGTTATCCTAAGGTACTTGGCTATACAATATTATTGGTTTGGCCATGTTGAGCAAAAACAAATAAATTTGTCGGTTTACCAACGCGGGAACAATGTGTTTAGTGTTCCACTTCTGCTACATGCATATATACAAAAAATCATATCAATTCAAAAGATAAAAATCACTGCCACCAGCGCCTCCTATCCAGTAACGTAACTATAATTATGTTGCTCAGTTTCAAATGA
>DWPT01008697.1:0-10058 GCA_018251895.1 Agathymus mariae mariae
AAATTATAATGTCGGACGACGATGGCGGCCATTTAGATGGCAATCCATTTGAATCCGCGACATATATATATATATATCTTTTTACTTATAGGAGATTTATACAAACTATTTACAGAGATCATAGTTCAAATGTGGTCTGATCATTTTCTATATTTTCATTGAATTAACTAAGGTACTTTTTAGTATAATAACCTAATAACATTATTACATATCACATACTAGTTAAACTTTGCTATTAAATTATTTGTACAAAATATCAGGGCTAAGCTCCATATGACGGTTATTGCTAAATGCGATTTTTTTTTTCAGTATGTACGTGATAGTGGCAAGTCAAGTACAGTAAGCTCTCATGCCGCCCGATAGTCTCTGATGTGGCTTAGCCATTGCTATGTAATTACTTAATATGTCCTACGAAACACAAAAAGGCATAACAGGTAATAGAAAATAAAATTAAAACAACTTCAATAACGTCTTATTTGCAATCCAACAATATTAGATGTACCTACATCTGTTATTAAAACACATGAAATTCGAACTTCTCTGTGGACATCAGCGAATTTTCGACGCTAGAGTCGGAGAACAATGTTATTAACAGTAGGTATTACAAGTTACTTCTGCGTCATTGAAGTAACGCATATTAAAATTTATCTAACGATGGCTATAACATTATATTATTTAAGTCGCGTTTTTCAACAAATCAATGACATGAGAATTCTTCACAAAAGCCGTAAAAATTTCACCCATTCAGGACCGGCGATCGTTATCATGATTTCTCAGGTGCACATATCCATCAAGTAATTTGTCTGCTTTTTAATCAGTGACTTCAAAACAACATTGGTGTATCAAAATCTCAAGATCGCGACGCATTGTATATACGACAGGAATATGCTTCCGACACTTAGACGTCCATTATCGTATCTCACCATATGCATCGTGCGAGTTATTAATATTTTGTTGTAGAATTGTATTTGTGGAGTAATACGAAGTTTCTACACAAATTTATGACCGTGGCCAATGTCGTACGTCATCATTATTGAAGTGGGTCACGGTTGGTGGGCATTACAAACACATTTATATAAGTTATCTTAAGCAAAATCTATGTTATTTACTAGCTGCCCCATATTGCCTCGGTTAAGGACTCAGTATACCACATTATAAACCTCAGTGCAATGAAACCTGCTTCAATTATTTAAGTGTCTATTTGATATTTACAATACAATACATACACAAAATAAGTTTCTTTGCCCTTTCATTAAGGTCACGACTGCCCAGAATTAAGTTTGTAGATGCTCACCGTTTACTTTGTAATATGGAAGAATACTGAAAGAAAGTTGCTTCCGTTGAACGTAAATAACATTCCTTGGCAGGAAAGAAAAGTAATGGAACTGTTCAATTCCTGGGAGGAGCCAGCACTTTTAAGCATTGCGCATGAGGAAGATGACGGCGTCACAGGATCTTCAACACGCTGGGTGGGAAGAATCCTCATAATTCAATATAAACATTTTCAAATTTTCTTCTACAGATTTCCCCCAGTAATTGAAAAATAGATCTCTACTGCTACTGATTAAGCAGTGCCAGTGCATGATTGAGACGGGCACAATTAGGAGGCATAGTTCAAACATGTTTGTGCTTGATGTTTCCATAGTTTAATACCTTGATGGATTCCTCGAATTCGTCGGAAATGTTTCCACATAGTTCCCGTCACGTAAAATAGTGCTGGCGAAATACCTGCGCAATGACTGATTTACCGGCCAAATTGGTGGTAGAGGTGAGGCGCGTCGGAGAAATAGTCTAAACCATCGCACTACTGGCCTGTCAAGTGTTTGTTGTTGTTGTTTGCACATAAAAAAAAAGGAAAATTATTTATGATGTTTATTGTTTAATGAAAAAAAGATAATTTTGTGAGTAGGTATACAATTCAACAAAACAATGCTGAAATCCTAATTATACGCCTCGATCAAACGGCGTAACGACGAATTCCAAACTAAACATTTGTTTTTAGTTTTAACTACAACCAACTCGGCTGGGTAGCTAGGAGTTGTGCTAGTATATTTTTTTATTTAAAGTAAAAAATATACTCTCTTATAGTAAACTAGTGTCGAGTGTTGCGCTAAGTAGGTACTTGTTATTGTATTGTATATATATAATTTTAATCTCAATAAAATTTCTACGATAATTAACATATGTAAATGGGGATAAGAATCAGTACTAAATTGGTCAAAATAACTTCGCAAAAAACCTATGATTTTCTTAATAATATGTAAGAAATAAAAATGGTAACGGTGAGTCAATGTTATGATGTAGAAACATACCATCGCTTTCTTATATGTTATTCATCACATTCATATTCCTCACAACCCATGAAATTCTATATAGCGATATCAGTTCTCAGAAATTTAAATAAGAAAAAGGTCGGCTTTTAGATTTTACTTTTCTATCTGTATCTACCGTCTTCTATTTGAAGGATTAACGCAGTGCTTGTTGCCACACAGCGCTTTATACGTTTAAATAAGTAAAATATGCAGGGTGCAAACAAATACAGTGGGTGCGTTGCAACACATCGCGTCCCAGTGTACATATTTACATACACATTCAATGAATATTTATGATATTTTAAGTCTAATGGCGAAAATTTTATCGTATCACTGTGTCAGTTAAATTTGAAGGTGGCATTAAAAAGCTCGGCAAAAGCTTACGTGAATGTAACAATATTACGTGTATATTTATTCCACTCGCATACCACCGAGCCATGCGGTGGGCATAATATTAAATGAAAAACGGTGTCGGTTGCCAACTCCGCTTCATGATATTACTGTTGTTCCAACTTTGATACGGGCTCCGCCGCGCCGCGCCGCAGCGAAAGGACGTTAGGAAAAACGTTGAGCGGTAGACAGTTATGACTTTTAACTTATATAATTGTGGCAAGTATGATAACATTATGCTCGTATGTATAAGAATTAATCATTTCAGTTTTTGGATGGGCAATTATCATCATTATCAAATAATCGCATAGGCGTTTGGAGAAATATAAATTTGTTGTGTAAATACGACTTCAACATCGGCTAACTTGTTCAGAAAATACATACAAAATAATATGAATACTGAAGTTAGGGGCGGCTCGCTTACGGGAACGTTCTCTGGTTGGTGCACAGATAAACGTTGCACATTTAACTGCAAAAACTCGTCTCACCGCATTTACAGACCGTCATACCAACTTGCATTCCCCGGTATACTCCGCGTTAATATACTTTATTAGTGTCTACGTTGCAAACAGTGCTACGGTCAATTTTTGCACAAGTCCTTGTGTCGATCGTAAATTATCGACCTTATTTAGCAGCGTCTTGTGCAATTTGTACTTGGATGGGTGACCAATAGTGTCAATATTTTATAGTAATGTAATTTTAATGCTGACACTTAATTCTCGCAGTCCATTTATTTTTAAAATATGTATATTATGGACGAGCGAGGCTGCCTGTGACAAGCGTACATTTATTTATTGTTACCAGGTACCATCAGCAATTGTTTAACTATGAATATAAGGATTGTAAACTGACTAAATAATCATTATTAATGCTTCGAATAGCACGTTGAACTAAGTTGACTTAAGACAGAGTACATACTTCGAAAAGTTTGGTTTGACCACTAGCTTCACCCATCAATACGCACTGGAGTACTATTCAGTTCTGAGGTGGCACCAATCGCCTTGAATTATAACGAGAAACCGGTGTCCCTTAGTAGAATCCTGGTGGATCAGTATCACCAAATTAAATAAGTGTAGTTTCCATTGTAGTTTTATGAAATTATTAGGTTGTCGAATTTAATTATTTATGATACCCAGCCCGGCTTCGCTCATGTACAATTTAATGATAAAGAAAATGAGAATACATTAGCAAAAAATATCAAGTAGTACCTCACATTCTATTATTGAGATTTTCCTAGAAAAGCACCTTCCAAATTCCCGACAGTACGGATGGATCTCCAAAAAATGTTTTTTTTTTTTATATAAACCTTGTTCTGAAAATGCCAGATATCAGGCAAAACAATCGAGCGGTTCTCGAGTGACCGTACGCGTGACAGTTAATTTTCATTTATATAGATTATGTAACAACAAAACGGTATTTTTATCAGTTATGTGAAAGTGTAAAAGGAAATTTATCACGTAAGTTGACGATTGACCCCGTTTGTTAATTGAAGTTGTAGAATATTTTCAGGTCACATGTTCGCTCAGAAGATACTTTGCGGTGTCGTTTCTGATAGACTACTTGACAACAGTGATTTGTCAGACTGCGTTCATAAATATTGGGTATTAAAATGTAATCTCTACTAATATTATTAAGTGGTAGTGTTAATTTTGTGAGTTTGTATATGTATATGTGCGGACAGTAATATCCGGCACAACGGTCGCTACTTGAAAAAAACCTTTTAACATTCTAAAGGCAAATTATTCCGGGTGGTCCCAGGCTATATATCACGTACATAATTTTTTATTGGTTCCACCCGATCGAATTTGTGGCGGGCCACTAGTGTTACTAACAGTCTAATTATAGTAAATACTTATTATAATATGAATAATTTAAAGAAAGAAAGAACATGTTTATTTATCAGGTTGCCCGGTGTCTACTGATAGAGCCCGACAAACACTCCAACAACCAGTCGGAGCTGACATTCTTTTGACTACTGTGTCTGCTTGTATTTTGATTTTTACATCCATGCACCCTGCAACGCAGGAAATCTTAATGCGAGGGTGGGTGTGAGTGAGTAAGAACTTTTTTATTATTTATTTATTTGGTTTCTGTTAATACGAATATTATAAAACCTTACACATGATACATGTACCTGACAGTGGCCAGGTACACTTAATTTGGGACGACAGAATGCATTTCAAGCAATGTTGCCCCTACAACCTTTTTGAGGCCTTCGTTTGAAGCGTCATGTATAAATGGTGTTATACACAAAAACACCGATATGTTACCCCTGTAACATACTTCCCACTCACAAGCATACACAACATGTGTGAGTGTGTGTGTTTATTTTCTCTACACACCTAATATAGTGCTTATCGTGAACCGCTCGGTTCTATTGGATTGGCCTATTGGTTACATACCCGTGTATTGGAATTATAAAAATGATTGCTAAACTTCTCCAAAAATATGAAGTAGCAATTTTCTAAAGTAAATTTGATTAAAAGGAAGTTGGAAATTTCCTAACCAGTTAAATAATTCTCAAGATTGCGTTATATACGTACTTCGATTCGATTCGATATCCGGCAATGGGTCAAATTTTGTAATTGTTGACTTGCGATAATATTTAATTTGAATTTTTTTCACTAAATTACTGCATTTAGATTTCATAATCATATAATTGCTTTTGTTTTAAGATTTTCTATGGCATAACTTATAAATAAACATACAATATAATTGTAAAAATCAATTTCCTTCCTTAACCTTGTCACCTTAGCAACCGTCATCAATGTCCAAATATAATCATATCCGTTCCTTATGGACAGATAGAGTTCAGAAATCTACCAAACTTCGTGTCCGGAGAGACATCCCGAATCAGAAAACTTAACGTACGGCCGGCGTAATCAATTTGTGGAAAAAAAGATGGATACCCCTCAGGGATTGTAGGTACCTCTCCACGAATCCATTACGCACTTTATATTCAGAAACACTATCTACTTCAGTATCTATTTGACTGTGGCACTTCGTTCTTCGAAAGATCATCCATTATGAAAATAAAAGGTCCGCTGAGAGCGGCCACTGCCAGAGGAACTTCGTTTGCTGTAAATGGGTTGCATAAAGAAACCGCGGTTTTACATTGGAGTGTCAGTCAAGATTTACAATAAATTTCTATCATTTTGAATGAACGGACTATGTACTGATAAAACTGTAGTATAACATGAAAGAATACAGTGCCGTTGCTTCTTTTGCCCTCATTTTCGCGGTCGCGGCCGAGCTTTTTAACTTATGTACTAATATTATATCTAGAACAATACACGATTTAGATATTTTAAAAGGAATAATGGTTGATGCGTCCATTTGTAATCGTGTAAAATGACTCGACAGATTCGTTCATAATCAGTAAATATATTTGTTTTGTTAAGACATTTCAATAGATGGCGCTACAGCCACGAAATAACTTGCCTATTTCATATTAGTTAATGAAAACGGTTAATATTTACACAAAATATTCGCACAGACAATAAAGTACTTGTATTTCGGCAGATGTAAAGAAGACAGATTTTATCATAAAAAAAAAATAAGTGCGTTCGTACGTTTTTTGCTTTACCTTGTTACCAGTTGAGTCGTGTACAATAGAAAAATACAAAACGCTTCATTTTGCACAAGTGTCACCCCGCGGGACTTGTTGATGTGGGATTCGTGACGGGTGCCGTTGACTTCCGTTCGCGTTAATTTGTTCGCCCGTTGAAATTCTGTACGTAATTCCTCGAAGAGTTTGTTATTTGTCACAAACCACACTGGGATGTCCCGGGGTGTGCGTTCGGACATTGACGAGTATAACGGGTGTCTAGTGTGAGTTTACGTTATGTATTTATCTTGTTATATATAAAGCGTGATAACACGTACACTGGACGTTTATTTTAATAATAATGGAGGCTGGCTTAATCGTCGCGAAGCGATAATAGTCTTACCAATAGTTCAACTAGAACAATATCAGGCTCGGTCGAAAACTTAATGACTAGCGTTTTCTTAGATATCTTTAGCTACCGACTTCAAGCCAACGGGCGGCATGAGAACTTGCAACACTCAGGTTGGCCGTTAAGCCCTGTGTTTAATCCATATAAGAATACCGTAGCGAAAGATCCTGGCTTCGCCATGTTCAGAGGCAAGAACTATCTACTCGTAAGCTCCACCTAAGTTAATTCTAAGTCACATTCAATAATGTTTACATGAATGTGCCCCCTTCACCTCCATATCACATTAAAAGCCTTTCATAGATTTTATTATTACTTTTATATAACTCAAGAAAATGTGTTTAAGCGAATACGTTCGGTAGCAGAATTTGAAAGTGAAGTTTCAAAGTATGTGCGAATTTATGCTCGAATTAAAT
This sequence comes from Agathymus mariae mariae, assembly GCA_018251895.1. Taxonomy (NCBI): domain Eukaryota; kingdom Metazoa; phylum Arthropoda; class Insecta; order Lepidoptera; family Hesperiidae; genus Agathymus; species Agathymus mariae. The sequence goes on from DWPT01008697.1 coordinate 7,072, forward strand.
TTTCTCTCAGAAAATTATTGCTTCTTAACTCTGTCAATTTATTGAAATTGAAGAGATCGTCTAGATATTTCTTAGCTGGCGGTCAATAAGTTGCGGAAATAGACGGCCGACCTACATATCTAGCGCCAATAGGGTCTCTTCAGGTATTTATAAAATATTTATGTAGTATATTTATGAGCGCAGGAGAGGTAACGTTGCATTGATATTTACTTAGTGTTTGATGCATAGCAATTATCGTTTTAATTAATACTTTCCTCAGAAGTCAGCTAGCGCACGCGGACGACTCGAGGAGCTCATGTGAATGTCGCTTCGGGAAACTTTATTTTTACGTTCACAAACAGTAATCAAATCCCCGTTGTTATTTTGTTAAAATTTTTGAGATTATCGCATTCAGACGGAGACAGAGATATTTTTGTGACATGTAGCCTGAGTCCATCCGGCATAACGTGTCTACTGAACGGTAAAATAATTTTAGAAATAGGTGCTGTGGTTCCAGATATTGCTTTCCGCATATACATAGAAACTAACAGAAATCTCACTTTCTCATTATAATATTTGTATTTATATCTATACTAATAATAAATTTCTAACTGATCGCTTTCTGTACAAGAACGATATATGATAAAAAACATTATTACGGACCTTTATTAACGCAATAGAACCCTAAACAATAATTGTTAGAATTTTTGTTTGTTTGTCTGCGCATTTGTTTCCGCTAATCTCAGAAATAGTTTAACCGATTTCGTTTTGGTTTTCACTAATCTATTGCAGTAAGCCTCACTTAATACTTAAAGTTTGTTTCATTGCCAGCCGTCCATAAATAAAAAAGTTATGAGTTAATCCAGAAAAATGCAGATGCTTTTCCTAAGCGAAGCGAGGGTATTTGCTAGTATATAATATAGATATAAAGGTCTATTGTCCATACACTATTCTATTTTAATTACAACTGGGTAGGTTTTATTTTTTAAAACATGAAACATTTTTTACAAAATTGCCGTTGGATATATATATATTTTTTTTAAATAACTTATCTATTATAATATTTATTTTTCAATTAATATTAATTCCAATTTAAATTTCTGTAGTCTTTATTCTTTACAAATCCATTATTGACTTTCACGCAAAATCACTCATATTTTTTAATATCTTATTTAAATTTTAAAATATTTGTTATTTTATTTTGAAATGGTAGAAAAAAGTTGCCGTGTATACAATGCGCGAACGTGACAAGTACAAAATATTCGAATCGAGAGGCTTAACCAGTAAGTACACACGCTCACACGGAGAAGCAAAACGTATATAATATGCGCTCCACGCAAATACCGGTGATTAGAGCGCGGCAGCGTATAGGGGACGTGACGGATAGGAGCGCGTCGAGCTTTTCATGCCGCCGCAGCATACAAGAGAGTCTTATCCCCAAGACATTCTAATGTTTCAAATGAAATATAACAAACTTCCAAGTAATACGTATAATAAACAGGTTTAAATGTAAAAATATAGTCGGTCAGAGGTTATTCGAATGCTGGAACGTAACATTTCACCTCAAACCATTTCGATACCAAACCGAAAAATAAGCTTTGGGGAAATGTATGAAAATTGAATGTATATTACAACGTGGTGTGTACCTGATTCAATTTTTGCTCCAAGCTTGGCTCGACGCCCAAACGTCGCGATTTGGGAGACTGTGACGTCGGTTTTCGACGTTTTGCTATTTACATTGTGGCTGCATTTGCCGGTTTGACGGTCCGTGCGGTGTGATCAGTTCGGAGTGTGAGACTGAAAGCTGTTCTGTTTCTCGTCGATTGAATGGTATCTTACTCTCTCCATACATACCTTTTTGTACTGTGCATGAATACTTTAATTTCATAAATCAAGATCAGTATCGGTACTGATTCTGCCACGAGACCATTATAAAGCTGAGTATTATGGTTGATGGTTTAAACATGATAAATAACAATCATATTACCGCGGAAACAGCGGTGATTTTCATTTGTGAGGTTCTGATGTAGTATTATATTAAGAACGTGACGAAGACATGAAGTAAGATTGATGGATCAATGACTGAATGCAGGGACTGACGGTATTCTTTTTTGGAAACGCATTATCAACATAGATGCTGTTTTTCTGAGGTATTATATCATATGATGTTTTTGCTTCAAGTGCTAAAATTTCAAAAAGAAGTATAAAAATGTTAGAAGAACAATAAGAAAAGAAACGCATATTATATGACCATGCAGCTCAGTTTGTAGTGATCCAGGGAGCGAAGGGTCCCGGATTTGATTCTTAGTTGTATCTAATTTTTTAAATGTCTGTCCGTTCAATTCTCGACATATGCAGCAGCACCTGGTCGTTGTCATCTCCGGTGGTTACAATGACGATAGGTCTGCTCTTCTGCCGAATATTAAATTATATTCTAATGTATGTATGTATCATTACTTATCACAATTGCATCACCACCCACACGCGGCTCGTGGCTCCTCTCACAGTGTAAAAGATCAAAGTCCCAATTCACGCTGGCCGAGTGCAGATTGATGAACTCCACCTTTCACCGTCGCCTTGGACTTCACCTCCGCAAACATTATAGAGAACTCGAGTATGCAAGTTTCCTCGCGTTTTTGTTGAGTATTATGCATGGTACAATGCTAAGGATTTAATTAATTGTGTATTAAACGTGTCCAAAGTATTCGGTCTTGTGCCGAGCGTTATAAAACGGATACAATAATGATAAAGTTTAGATTATAGGTATACTATATATATATATATATATATATATATATATGATGCCTCGTTATTTACATTTACCCGTCGTTCTCTCTGTCGGCCTATTGGTTTGTCTGTTGTTCTGGTTTGATTCACTTTATGTTAACTTAATAAAAATAAACACATGAAATGAAAAAGTCCATCGAAATGTTTTTTTTTTTTATGGTAATAGCCGACAAACGAGCAGACGAGCCACCTGATGGTAAGTGGTCATCGTCGCCCATGGA
>DWPT01008698.1:0-10057 GCA_018251895.1 Agathymus mariae mariae
AGCCAGTACCTTCTTTTTACCTTCTTCTCATTTCCTGGCTGACAACGCATCAGTGATACCTTTGGTCTTGTTGATGTCCATGGGCGACGATGATCACTTACCACCAGGTGGCTCGTCTGCTCGTTTGTCGGTTGTTACCATAAAATATAAACATATATATATATATATATATATATGTAACGAGGACAGTCGAAGACACGGCGGTATGAGTGTCCGAGCGTCCCGTGTGTCCCGTGCGTCCGGTGTGTACGAGACGGCATGTATGGTCGGTGACGTAAAAGAATAGAATTAAAAACAGTACAAAATAAACAATAAGACACGGTCACCACTCGACTACCACTACAGTTTCGTCGGACGAAGTCGGTAGACGTGGGAGGTTTTATTGGTAGCGGAGCCGCTATTGTGTTCAGTACGCGAGAACAGATAAACAAAACGACGGCACAGAGTCCGGCGACCGCCGCCGGCGCGGTGCAGCAACGGGCAGCTCCGTACGCAACAACATTTATTTACATATACGTTGAACTAACCCGGCCATGAATCGCAGGCGCCGCGTTACCTGTATCGATCAGTTTGTAGACGGCGGCGATGGTCTCTATTTCCCACTTCAGGGGCTCCACGTGGTACAGTATCTGAAGCAGGGTCGGCGTGCTGTTCGCTTCCTCGCACCTGCTTTTGGAATGCTGCTCGTATATTTCGGTCGCCACCAGGCGGAACTTCAGTAGATATTTCCTCACTTCTTCCCTGGCGGCCTGAGAATATACTATACATCTATATATACATACAATACAATTAGAACTGATCGCTTCCTGTACACGCGCGAAGGACATGTGAGAACTACTATTACGGCTCTTTATTAACGCAATAGACCCGAAAACAATAATCATAGCGTTCTAGAAGTGGTGCCGACCACGATGCGAGCGAGGACGATACATAACTTTTGTCTTAAGCATATAGAGCCAGGCGGGCTCGCATCTAGCTCGCACCTGGCGCCGACCCAGTGTTCACCCGACGAACACCTTTTCATCTCGGCGCTACGATCAATCGACGTGTTTTAACATGGCACCATAGAGGTGGTTTCGCTACTACAACTACATGCGTTTCGCGGCGACACACAAAATACAGAAAAACGTTCCCTCTGAGATATACCCGGAAGTCTGTAACGGTGGTTCTATAAAACAGAACTAGAGAGTGCTCTTCTTCCGAGCCGCAGTTGATTTGCGACTCCTGCAGTGTTTACCATGATCGAGCACTCGTGGCGTCCCATTACGAAAATGTTAGAACTGTTTAGTTTTAGAGGGTATCCCAACACCAGCGCCGGCGAGCCCCGCATACCATTTTTCACATTGAAATGAAAGCCAACGAGAACAAAGAAGTGACGGTGTCCTCCTGCTAGTCGGTGCGCCCGTCGAGTTACGACAATACAACAAGGGGAGTTCGACAGCAATCGAAGCGCTACTCACTTCGTAAATCAATCCTTTGCTATGAAAATGATCTTCCAAGCTGTGGTTGAAGGCAAAGTTGTACAGCCGCCGGTAGTAGGTGCCCACTGCGAGCAACGTCGACACGTAACCCGCCAGCCTCTCCTTGGAGATCCCTTCCAGTACCAGGTCCTCTTTCATATAGAAACCGTTCGACTCCTCACTGAACGGAAACGAGTTTGTTTCTACGCCAACTGCGAAAGATTTGGATTAATTAACTATTGCGAGGATAACCATGGCGAGGTTTATGTACGGCTAAAATTAAAGTAAAAAGATAAATTTCATCCAATAATCTGCACACTATAACTTTTCTAAGTATCACTATTAACAAAACGCCACTGCTCATACGTCTTCGCTGGTGGCGATGTCACAGTGACGTTACATGCACAGCTTTAGTTCAAATTCAATGCTTCACTCTGCACTCAAAGTCATCTACACTGTAATGGATTTGAAACACTGACGCAGGCAGACAGTTCCAATTCTTTGCGGTACGCATCATCACTGACAAGACAAAACGTATCGTCCGCAACGGAGAGATGTTCACGACAAATGGACGGATAGTCGCCGTGCGTCCAGTCGCAATCACCATCTCCAAGACGGGTCCGAAAGAACACCGAGCGGCTGGCTACTGTTCTTCTGTGCTCGTGGTCCAATAGTGGAATCTCGACCGAAATATGGACAGCAACAGCAGCACCAGCACCAGCTCAGACGTGACAGAAGTACACTCACCTGACCTGTACTGTATTAAATGTGCTAAAAATTGATTTTTTTTCTTCCCAAAACCCACCATTTGACAGCGTAAAGACACTCACTTATTAAAAACATGATGTGTCTGATAAACTGCTTTTCCGATATTACATTCAGATCTGAAACTCTGCCATACACTTGTCTCCACAGACCCAGTTCCCTTCTGGATGATGCTATCAGTTGTCTCTCGTTGACTGGTGGTAGCTTTGCTGTAACAATTAACATAAATTATAGCAGGATTTAAAATTTTAAAACATTATAGACAATCAATTAATCAATACTCATAAATGGTCCCTGGGTAAAATTGTCAGAAGCAGTTTCATTCAATGTGATAACAATACAACAGTATTCTAAAATGTATTGTGTGTAATGCTCTTGGTCTCTAAAACGTGGTATATTATCATCCTTATATCATGTATGTAAGGAGATAATGCGAATAATTAAAAGTTCAGTTCAATAGATGCCAAATTTAAAATGTTTGCGGTGTAATACTACACCATTCACAATTTGTTGCCTTTGACTTACAATATACTACACAATTTACAAATTAGTTCTCTATTAGCTGACACCAAAACCATAAATATTATTTCTGATAAATTGGGGAGAGGTTATGGAACAATGATAAAATTAAACCTGACTCGTTCAAATGTTAACAGCTGCTGACCAGGAGCTATCTTTAACTGCAATGGCCACACAACACTGACTGGTTTTAATTCCTTTTATTTCCACATCAATGAATAGTAGTTAAGTCTGCTTTGATACATACAAACAATTTCCCATATGTCCAGGGGCACATCCTTGTCAACCTGAAGAGCCAGCTCCCAGATATCAACACTATCCTTCCTTCTAGCTCGGTACACTTCCTTGATGTCTGCTTTCGCACTTACACTTGCTAATGACACCTGAAATAAACTCTAATCAAAAATAACTAATTAAAAAAACTAAATGTACTCCCCATCTGAGCATAGAACTTTATAAACATAACTGTAATTAATTATAGGTTAAATATTATTCACCTTTAAGTTTTACTTTTAATTTCTTACAAATAGGATATGTTACAGATATAATGTAAAAATTATAGTGAAATTAAATCCTTATTTACTTATGCTCACATTAGGTTTATCACACTGTGAAGAGGGTATTTGAAGATCCCTTGGAGCTGTCAACCTTGGGTAGTTCAATATGGTTGTTTCTGAATATGGAGACATGCATGTCGATGTCATTGACGCTAGAGACATTGGGTTGAGGAATGTCTTGGTCTCAACTGACCCATGTTGCGAGTATTTGTCTGGGAGAACTATAAATATAATAAAAAAAGAAATTGTTATAATGAACCATAAATTTATTGAAAAGTAACACATGAATGATTTCATTTTTTGATTATTCACAATCACCCAATGTCTATAATCAATAAATTGTAATTGTATATATTGTTATGAACCCTACTAGAAAATTAATATGTACCTATCTAAACAAATTATTATTACAATATTAACAAAATTAAGTATATATTTTGCAAAACAATTTCTAAAAGTATCAAGTTAATTTGAGTTGTGTGTAGCTGAAATAAGACATTATCAATACTTAACAATAAAAACACTACAAGATACACAAATAATATTATGGTCGGCACTTACACGATTTTGAATCAAATGTTTCCACAGTATACTCAGTATGGCTCTCGGATCTCTGACTGTCCAATATGGTTCCATGTGCTTTTAAGGAATATGGCAATTCAAATATGTAGGACGGGAAGTACGGATATGGCTGTGGTGATCCAAATGGCTCTCTACAAGGTTTTGGAAGCATTTTATCTAGAAGCCCAAATGAAAACGGATTCTGAAACAGACATTAATACAGTTCATACTTAATGAATGCCCACATGCTAAACCACACTAATATTTCTTATGTTAACAGTTGCTTAGAGATACAAAAATTAGTCATCACAAGCAAAAGCACGTGTACAACTTTAGTCACATAAATCTTTGCCTGGGCTGAGAAATAATGCCAGGAACCTTCATTAACATAGTCAGTAACAATTAATTCTTTACTGTAGATTATTTATAATTCCTATGTAGCTAGCCATCATACTATCTGCTTAACCTAATGATCTGTTTTGCTAAGAATGTCGGTTTTATTCCTTTTATTAATCATAAGTTCATAATTAATTTGTGGGAGGTAGGGAGGTCCTGCACATTTCATAGTGCATACATTGTACTCACAGGTTTATTGTAATAAAATAATTCAATTTTATCATGTCTAAACTCATATATTGAATAGAGCCATCATAGATTTTTAGGTCTGATAGTAAAACAGTAAATCCGAAATTGACTTTTGGAAACAGTAATTATGCAAGAAGTTAAACCATATATTTGTTTCATTTTATTTTTTTATATAATCAGATGCCCCCGTGTCTATATTAGTTCAATACATGTATTGAAAACATACAAAAATAATTCTCATGTGTGGAATTTTTACATACCTGAAACATCTGCGCAGAGAGGTCATCTTTAACAGAGTTACGAAGAGCTATCAACAGTTTCAACGTATTGTACACGCAATCTTTGCCTTCTCTAAAATCCGTTTGGCGAATCTGATTTATAGCATTTTTAAGATCAATGGACTGTTTATAATCAGCAACATTTTTAACATATTTTTGTAACATAAATTGATATGAAAGCAGGTCTTTGATTGGATCCTCGCTACAACATGGTATTTCTGTCTTAGATTTCCTAAGAATAATTTCGTAGGCTTGCGATCTCATTTTGGCCGACAAAAGTTTCTGTGAGACCTTACTTTGGGAGCATTTTGAAGCTGTTCTATTACACAGCTCGGTAATAAGTTCATAAACTCCGACATTTTCCTTGCCTTCACTTGGCATGTTTTTATATTTTAAAAGGGACTATGAATAATAATTATGATAAATCTATTTGTTTTACATCCATTACATTAAAAGGTCATAAATCTATAAACAATGTTAATTCAAAATATCAACGTCAACACTAGCAATTATATTAAAAAGTTGAATGTGAACGGTAAACATTTAACAAACACCTATGTTATACTCTTATTTGACAGTGTTGACAGTGGTGTGCCGAACTACCACAGATATTTACTACCTACCTGAGACGTGCTTGATTGACGTTTGTAATGTTTTTAACACGCTTTTTTTGTTTAGCCTTTTGTCGGACTTGTAAATATAAAAAAAAGGGAAGACAATATGCTTTTATAATGTCTATAAATCATAGTATATTATGTTTATGATATAAATGAACTTATTACCTCCCTACTAATAAATGGTTATACAAGTATTTGTTATACTCTATACTCTGATAAAAGAAATTTAGAGAAATTTAATTAATATATATCAAGGAGTTGGGCAACTACTAAGCATATTTTAGTAGATTGTGACAGGAAGAAAGATGTTCGTAAGAGCTTTATAAAGTTATAAATTTTTGACTGATAAAATTCCCATATTTTTTTATACATAGAGAAAGTTAATGCTTGACAACAATTGAAACTTGAAAAGACTGCTCTCACCATCGGTAAAAGTACTGGAATTTTGGGGGTCGACAAAATCGACAAATTCGAACGAAGTTCATTACTGGGGTCATTTGCAGAAGAAGGCTTAATTCGTCTCCAGAAGACTGGATGTACTGAATAGGGCGAAGCAGCGCCTGCTGCTCTACAAGGCCCGACTTCGACCACATATGGAGAACGGCTCTCACCTTTGGGCCGATGCACCTAGTTACCAACTAAGTCCTTTTGACTTCATACAGTGACGTGATGTTCGAATTGTCGACGATCCCAATCTTACAGACGGTTTAGAGGACTTAAGTATCTAAAGAGACGTAGGCTCCCTATGCGTCCTCTACCGTCTCTACTAAGGTTCTTAAGAACTTTTTAACCTGGTGCCCTCATCCAACTTTCTTCATCGCACCACCCGCAAAAGGTTGCGGTTTCACCCGCATCACCTCGAATCGTGGCCGTCGTCTACCGCGCATTTCGGAAAGCTTCGGAACAACCTTCCACCAGAGGCATTCCCTTTTCATTATTATATGGAGTTCTTTAAGGGTTTTGCAGCCCCTTGGATGCTGCACGTGTCCATAGGCGACGGTGACCACTTACTACCAGGTAAGCCGTATGCCTGTTTGCCCGCCACTTACATAAAGAAAATAAAAATATAAAAGGGCCCTGTGCCAGGCTCGGTTAAGAGCGATGTCCAGGCTGACTGCTATTGCATTGTTTCGCTGGAGCCTTACTCCAGGGTTACCTGAGGTACTTTTCAAACTAATCGGCTGTGGTGATAGCCATATTGGCGATTGATCAACTAAAGATCCTCCAAGTACATAAGGAACTGCTCATAATTGTTCCTTGCTCCTTAACTTCCGAAAGTTGGGTGGTTATCGCTATGGGCCTGTAATTGGCGAATTAGTGTGTTCGCCTTTTTTGGGAACGGGACGCACGTGAACAGCCTCCTATGAAGATAGTACTATTCCTGTGCTATAGGATAACAAGAAATTCTGTTGCTGATACACGCTACTAAACTAGATACCATTAAATGGTTGCCACTTGCAATGGAACTGATTGCAAGTATTTATTGATAACTCTCATCGCTACTTTCCAGCACAGTTGATAAATGTAATGATTTTCAGTTACTTGAAAAACTTATAGATATCAGGTGCACAATGTTTTTGTTATGAAAGTGTTGTCTATCTTCGACCATACATACTTTAAACACACTATATATATTAGCCATCCATTATGCTATCATTGTTTGTGATAAATAAATATTTGTTTGATTATTTCATGTTGTTTATTTACATTAATTTAAACTTTACTCAAAAATAGCAATTATTAATTAGCATTAAACTGGAATGATTAAAGAAAATGAATGGTCATAAATTTTTCTGCATTATTAGGTAGGATTAAGTATTTTGCCGTAGTCCTATTGGTTCTCTGCAGGCTTTTTACAAGAGAAAAGTGTTTATCACAACTTCTCTTCAAAGGTAAGATGAGATCTAGAAATTACAACCAGAGACTATATCTTTTATACTCTTTATTATGTTATTTCTTCATAATATATCGTCTTTCTTGCTAGGCTTGCTAACCTATGGTATCTATTGAAATGTCTTTTTTTAATTTCTTGGCTGCGACTATACAGTACTGTAATATCCTTTTAAATTATCACAGAAAGTAAAATCCACCAGATTCTTGAAATAGTTTTTAATATCCCTAAATACTGAAATGCTTTTGAATTGAATTTCACAATTCACATCACAACAGAAAATGAATCAAGCAGATGTCACTAAGTTGGTTTCAAAGCTGCGTGTCAACGTACCGGCTAAACCTCGAAAATTAAGAAACCAACAAGGGCCCGAGGGCAGATTGAATAAGTTACGTAAAACTGTAACTGGTCTCATAAAATATGAACGAATTGAAGTTAACTTTAACCGCGGCGATGAGGCGCGGCAATATGCAGAAAGGGTAAATCCATTTGTATTTAATAACTGGATAAAATTTTGTAAACCTCGAATTATACTTGCCTTGCTAATATAAACTTTTTTGCAGCTAATATCGGAGGCTATTGCCCATGGAGACTGCCATAAATCAACAATGGAGATAGCAGATTACTGGTTACTAGAAAAGGAGTTGATACACAAATTGTTCAAAGTTCTCGTTCCGAGATTTGAGAACTATAATACTTCATTTACAAGAATGTACAAAGCTCCAAAACCTCAATATGGACGCTATACGGACAATTCTATATTAGAACTAAGAGGAAATCCATATCCATCTTTGGTGAACAAAGTAACCAACAATAGGCAGTTGATTCAAAATGTCCTTCTAGATGCAGCTAAGTATGATTATAGACAAGCTAAGTATGCAGAGATGGCAGAAAAAATTGGGAAAGCTGAACCAGTGGAAGGAAAAACAGACAAGAGACTGGAGAAAGAAACATCTGAATCTGCATGATTTGGTTAACTTTAAAAAATATGTAGATATAGATTTAAAAAAATGTAATTATTAAAACAGTGTTTCAAATAAGTTGTTTATAATGCTCATGCATAAAATGAAAATGTCCCATAAGGCTCTTGTCTGTAGAGACCAAGTACTAGTTTCTTAATGCAGATAAGTAATAAAGAATTATGTTGATAGAAATACCAGTGGAGGTAGCTACCTTCATTTGAGTGTTGACTCATTCTAATTTGAGTAGCGCTATGGAACAAATAAGTGGTGAGTGTTTTATTTTAGATGATAAGATATGATTTTAATAAGTATCAATTGAACTGATGGAATTTGTGTGCTGCACATCAACTCTGATTAGTCTTGGTGTCAATTCTAATATAGATACACAAATTCAAATGGCCCATATTTGGCAATGTCAAAACTCAATTATATTAAAAAGGTGTTTCAAAAAATTATTGAATTCAAATTTGTGGATATGTTAAAATGAAATAAATTATTGCTTACTTGATACATATTTGAAAGATACATTATCGTAGATGGTTAGAGCTACTTACTCTTGATATTAAATAGTCACTACCGCTAGTTGCAAGTTCAGATGGAAACTGAAGACCAATTAATTACCAGCTCTTCTCTATAACCAAAATATGTAAAAACACATTACAGTTCAATCAGGAGAAAGCGAATTGCCAGCTAATATAACTTATAACATGTAATTTTTAGAAGATATCATAATCAATATTAAATTAATCTTTTAACAAACAACGAGATTAATTATGTATACATTACCATCAGCTCGCCGATGACGACCCCATGGCCCAGTTGGTAGTGACCTGCTTACTGAGCAAGGGGTCCTGAGTTAGATTTCCAGCCAAGGCAGACATTTACATGACAGATAAATATTTGTTTTCTTGTTATGGGTGTTTGTGATGCCATATTTGTATATGGCCATGCCAACGGGAACACAGGGTATCCTACAGCGAGGGTATAAGTGTGTAAGCGTTTTGTAGCTTGCTATTTGATATGGAACTCTGTCACTATCTACTAAATAATTGAATTTCTAATAATTCATGTGCTTGACAAAAAATGTTCATTTGTACAATTTAAAAAGAGAATGTAGTTTGAGTACCTAAAAGATGAGAAGATAAAATTAGTTGCATGGAATTTTCGCTTGTATGAGTAATATAAATATGTCATTACATAGAAATAAGAAAACATAATTATGATGTATATTCACTATAGCTTATAGAATCCTAAAAACACATGTAACATTAATAGGGGTAGATTTTTAGACCTTTTCGACCCCCCAAATCAGTTGTCATTTATGTCAACTCTAGTCCCTTAGATTCAGGGGTCAAGGTCGATTTTAACCGCTTTGGGAATTCCTGCTTGAAAGCAACAAGGGGATATTCCAAGGCCCCCAGAAGTCTAAACTTGACTCCCCTTGACTTATTTCTTTGGGGATACATGAAAACTGATTATGCTGTAAAGAACCAACATTAAATGCTTAGTAGAAAAACGCTGTTATTAAAGAATAGGTTATAAGAATAATTCTCCACATTCGACGAGTGTTTGCGTCGACATAGGTCACTTCTTGATAATGTTGACTCCAATATTGTTTTATTACGAGGTACATATGCAAATATAAAATATTATTTAAGGCAGTGCATGTTGTATTAAAAAATGAACGTAAAAGCTAGGTTTTTTCATGCTATTTAGGCTAGATAGGCAAAGAATTTGAGGATCGTTGGCCTAGATCAGTGATTCCCAAAGTGGTCTATATCGACTCCTAGGAGTCTATGACAACCTGCAAGGGGTCTACGTCAGCGAAAAAAAATGTGGGGGTCCATGAAATGAAAATGGGG
>DWPT01008699.1:0-10057 GCA_018251895.1 Agathymus mariae mariae
ATACAATAATTTTTTTGACAAATTGAAGAAAACAGTAATAGAAACCACAATAAAAAATATGATGATTAGTTCAATATTTGGTTGCATAAATCTGTTCTTGACAAACTAAAAGACCAGGACGGGTAGCTAACATTTAATAAAAAATAAATATGCAATGATTTGGGCATTGAATTTATTATTTTATTATCATAGAAGTTAATTATAGTTGAAATTGAAGTTTTTTTTAACTAGTATATTATTTAAGTTTTTATTTGTAAGCATAATCTAGTTGAAATTCTGTACATCCAAATAATGCTTACCGCTAGTTGCTGGAGCAGTACATCAATGCCATCCAGCTCTCCAAGCAATTTTCTGTTCTCTGGGGTATTTTGTAATAGAATTGATAAAATTTCAGTTGCATATAATTTATTACCGTCAAACGGTATTTTCATCTGAAGAGCATAAAACACAAATTATACTAAACACAATTTACCTTTAGTGATATATAATGAAATATGACACAATACATACTTTCAATCTCTTGAGTATCCATTGTATGAAACCTTGTTTTGCAACTTCTAAACACAATTCTGGTTTAAATTCTGTAATATTTTCTATTATACCTAAAATAATTTAAAAAAACTATCACTCCAAGCTCATGATCATTGTACAAAATAGTACAGTATTATAGTACAATTAAAGACTCTAATATGATATAAATGTATTGTTATATTTAGGTTTAAGGTCTTTACCTAAAGTATTATGCACTGCATCTCTCTCATCTGGCACTTGCTCATCGAGCCTTGCCAAGTTGTGCAGCAGCAAGGCAGGTGCCTCGGCGTCAGCTAATGCGGTGACAAGCTCCTCTGCTCCCTCTTCACTTTCATGGAGGATATCCACATCAGTAAATTCCTAGAAAGATTTAGTCTAATTGAAATTAGGATGTCAACATTGCAAAGGTTCTAGTTGTAGGGTCTTGAATCTTTACACCTAGTACCTGAGCTTTATGAATTTTGTCTGTGCTTTATGAGTATTCAACTGTGATATGAATTTTCTCTATGTTCATATTTCAAACTTGGAGAGCTTGCAATGCATGACACAACAAACGCCGCTGGTGAAGGCCATGAGTGCCAGTGGCAACAAACCTTAAACCAATATCATTACCTCATCCAGTAACTCATATGCCATGCATTTATATAACTCACATGTTCACAAGTCCACCAATAGATTCTCTGTGTGGTGTAAAGCAATACATTTATTATATCAATTCTTGTGTATCAGTTTTTAATTTCTGATGTTGTGTTTTACATTACTTCATTAAAACTGAACTAACAATTAACAGTAACAAAATATTGATGAAAAATATTTAGTGAGTAAAAATAGACAAAAACAAATGATTCACCTGTAGAAGATGTACAACTTTTGTTGATATATCGGTGTTGTCATGAGACAACAGTTCTAATAAGGAGTTTACACATTTTAACTCCACAAGCAATTGATATTGATCTGGAACTGTTGCAACAACACTTAGCTCCTGCAATCAAATCAAATGGATAGAAGATAAAATAATAATACTATTACACAATATCAAAGAAGTATTTTTAGCCTGCTTATATCAATAATAAGAGACTTTAAGACTTTTTGGATGGTGTCCTCACACCAGCAAATAACACAAAGTATAGACGATACGGAACTCAATTTATTGTTATTAGTATATTTACACAGTTACAATTATATGGCCTATTTTGGAGACAAATAGGATGAACATATGAATGTGTACAGTTTGATCTCTTAGCGAGGCCGAATCGGGACTGACTGGCGCCTCTCGCACATTAATCTTTTTTTCCCCTTTGGCCAAGTAAAATATTGCCATGCTCAATCGTCGTGGCATCTGCTCCCGAATGGTGTTGCAATAAATATAATGGTGGCTTTTCGAAACGCCACAAGACAATCAACCTAATCTAAGGCTCTTAAGGCCAATCATACTAGTAAAAGATTGCTTGTCCAACAAACCTGTAAAGCTTCATGCAAATCAATCTCACTCTCCATAAATTTCTCTGGTTGATCAGGAAACTTAATCCTCATCTCTCTATTTTTAAGGGCCTTCTTTTCAAAGTTCAATACAAGTTTCTTCACTGCAGTGTCATCCAGCACTTCTCCCTTATTTAAAGACAGTTTTTATAAATGTCATTGTTAAAATATTAAATAAAATGATTTCAAGTACATAAGAAGGTCATCTAGTATTTTTAATTAAAGAGGTTGTTAGTGGGCAGTATTCTAGCATGTTGGTCCAGTGAAGCAAATAGGTAAATAAATTTTATTTACAATATTGTATATAATGATTTGTACCACCACAACCCACAAATAATTAGAAGGTAGTAAAATTTAATACAGTAATAATTGTAAAACAAGCAAGGGTTCTCTCTACCACACTCAGTTAAAATTCCAGATGAGCGTACCAAACTTAACATTATTTTAAATGATGCCAAAAAGATTTCCTAACCTCAGTGACTTCTGTTTCAACAAATCTTAGAATATCTTCTCTCTCTTTATCAGTGATGATAGGTTCCTTGGGTAGACTTGTAGTAATTTGTGTTGGTAATTTGTTAGACTTTGTCAAGCGACGCATTTTAACGACCCTTTCACTTTCAGGCTCAGAGTCTTCACTATCATCTTCATTAGGTCGTTTTGGAGTAGGTGTTGGCTAGAAAATCAAGAAGTCAAGAATATTGTGCGCAGTAATTCATGAACAAAGGTATTTTATAAAAACTAATACAGCAGTACCTTAAACGAAAGCAATTCTCCCACATCCATATTACAATGTTAAGTATTTTCGACTCAAATGATATAGTCCGTATGTTATTCATGTATTTATCATTCGCTCAAAGATATCCCAAAACTTAAAACATTAAACCGATATTTGTTCGTTTTTAAGTTAGAAATGAACTAGTACCGATAAAAAGAGGTTAAGTTTACATGTCTTCTAATTGTCTAACGATTTTATAAATATGGATTTGTGATTGTATAGTGACAGTTTCATAGTCAGATTTTTGGATAAAATTTTATTGGCCTTGGACGTAATCGTTTCGGCATATTGGTGTTGAATACAACATGGGTTAAATTACAATTGAATATGGAACAGTAGCCTTTTGGGATTGAAAAAATACTTGATATTTTTGTCACTGAATATAATTTATGTAATAAAATACAAAATACCTTTTATTAACCTTAAAAAATATGGAGTTAGGATTCTTTCACAGAAACTATGTGATAGGTAACATCACTTTGATAAATAAATTTCAAAAAGTATCTACCGTAATTTATTTATTTCTGCATTAAAATTTACTATTATTCTTTATCCTACCAAAATTATGATAATGAACTCTGAAATAATGTCGTACATATGCCATTTTATACATGTAACAAAATAGATTTCATCGTAACTATCCTGAAACTTATGGAATGCATTGGAATTAAATAAATAATGAAATTATTATTTTCACAACACTCTTTTAATTCCAAAACTTACGGATAGGTTGACATTCCTACAAATAGTGAAACTACATTTAGATCAATTAAAACTCTTATTTTAGAATAAGATATATTTACGTTTAACCATATATTAAAAGTACGCTCGGCCAAAGACAAATAAAAACAAAGATACACTGATGTCTCAAACGTATCTCGAAAATAAAAAAATAAACCCGCGAAATTTAAAAGCTTACAAATGAACAGCAAGGTGTAATCGATATGAGAAAAAAGTTACTACTAAAAATTTAACTAAATATGGAATACAGACAGCTACTACAAAAACTAAAATATCCTAATCGAGTCCATCATTTATCATTGACAAAAGTAAAAAATAAATTATGTTATTTTACCTTTTGTTTCAGTGTATATACCTATATTTTGAAATGAAATTCATGTACTGAGTGCGTTTAATTCGGTATTAGAGTTTTCAATAGGGTAAATACGGTATTAAATATGTTAATAATTTACAGGAAACAATAGCTAACATAAGTCGTTTTAATAAAACTGAATTGTTAATTGTTTTGGAATTATTACATGACACTCCGGATATGGAATATCAAGTAAAATTGATTTCTATACTAACTGCGTATTTACTTTTTAACAATGTAAGTGTTTCATTCATTTTTGTTTATGTTAATTATAATCTCCTCAACTCTAATAAATTACCTTTGCTGTAGATATAAAATTTATTGAACAACATTGTTATACGTTACTGGGGCTTACAATTAATAAAAAAAGACAATCAATAGGTATACATATAAATATGACTTCAAAATAAAAAGAAAACAAGTATCACAATATTTTAATAGTGATTTTTGTTCTAGAATTCAAGTAGGGATATCATCATAAAGTCGACACGTCTATACGACACGTTGCGCATGTTTCTCGTCAGGGGTCTTCCACTGAAGAGTACGATCTCATTAAACTTTATAACGTCTCTTTTGTATGCTGAGGATGACGGAGGGTCGCGGAGCAGAACATTAACACTACACGCTCAGAATTTAATTAGAAGTAGTGGTTGTCTCACCGCAATGACAAACTTGTTTATAAACTACATGTTGGTAAGTATACAATGAGACTGCTACCGAGGATGGTTAAAGTCAATTTACGTATTTGAAATATATTTGGCATTAATATATATACAACTCAATGTTACTTTATGTAACACTAACGGCCCACCCCGACTTCGTTTAGCTTAAACAATTATGTATATATATAAAGCTTAGGTCCATCCGGAATAATGTATCTTTCAAATTGCAAAAAATATTATTCAAAGAGCCGTGGGTAAGAAGATTACTTTCCGTATATAAATAAATTCGCAAAATTCGGATTCTTTTTGTATTAGTGCTCTTTAGATTTATTTCAGTTACTCAATAAAACTCGACCAATTTTAGAATTAAATTCTAGAAATTTTCAATTTATAAAATAGCCACTGCGAAACGCGAGGAATAAATAATATATGGTTGTGCTACTTACTGAGTATGTAATTAAATCAAATTATGTTTATTGTCGAAGTAACATTATGTATATTTGGACATAAAGGTGCACGATTGGCATGTACAGCATTTATATACACATACGGATGATTATAGTAATTTTTGTACCCAAATGGCTGTTAATAGCCTCATAATGTACTTTTAGCACACCGAGACATGGCAAGCCTTGTGTCGTTGTCTCGCCGAAGTGTGCCGCGGTTGTCAGCTAAATCAGAATTTTTGTTCGCACTTGGTCCCACTGGTAAGTTTAGTTTTATAGCAATTTACTACACCAATACGTGAATGAACTATTAAATACATTTCTTATCAATTTCTTTAAGGATTGTGTAAAAAGTATAATCCCTCATAACTATTGCAGTGTGTTCAGCGATGTCTACAGGGGAATCTGGACGTTATACCAGTACTACAGAGTTTATTGTTTAATCATAAACGGAACACCAAACTATTTATGGAGACTGACGGACCGTCAATATTCAATAGGTGTGATCATAGTCAACATTGAATTGAAGTATTATTCTATGTATTTCATAATTAGGACGAGACCACACAGTAGTCCAATCGGTAGTGATTCTGCCTGCCAAACGAACTGTCTCCGATTCGATTCCGGTCGTGGCAGACATTTCAGCGACAGATAAATTATTTGCACTCGTTGCGAGGGTTATCGATGTCTCATTCGTTTGTCCATGCTACCCGTAACTTGCCGCTGTGTTAGTATGAAAATATAATCTCTCGGTATACTAAGAATGCTTTTGAACCGGAACCATATTATTTAATAATGATTATAATTGACAACCTGTGTTATCATGAAGATCTGTAATAAACCTCAAACAGCAGTTGGTAAATAGGTCTGTTTGAAGCCAGACTGCGATATACGGCCGTATGTGTAACTAAAAGCTAGTATTCAGTGTTATGTACGAATTGAAAAGTTGTTATCGCAAGAGAGCTGCTAATTGTGTACCGTGCAGTTGTTTGAAAATTATCTTTAATCCTTTTAGAAGAGATCAACTGCGATTGGAAGCCTGTCTTCAACTATTAAATACTGTTATACAAAACGGTGAAGTCGAAGCAGTAAGGACGATGTCAAGCAAAATCCGTGAGAATTTGGAAGATTTGTTAAAAATTGGTAGCAATAACTTACGCGTAAGATCCAAACTTTCCAGTTTAGTTATCACACTATCTTCTCCCCTTTAACAACGAACCAATGAGCCAAAACACGAAACATGTTAACAGCGGTCGCGGAGTCGGCTGGTTGCAGTTGTATTAGCTTTCATATATACCGGTAATACCGAAAGAATCACCGATGCGTTGCCTCTTTAAAACGAAGCTGGGAACCCACTTGCTACTAGATTTCCATCATGCAACCGAACTAGGTTAAAACAAATAAAATTGTTGTAGGAACCAAAATTGTAGTCGGTATAGGTAAAATGATAGTTTTCATGTAACACGTGTTCATAGTAATAAAAATAAATCTTTTCTTTTTGTTCCTTTTTGCGTAGTCGATTTTTTTTTATAAATAATATATTTACAGATAGTTCAGTGGACGACGATTGTTCTATATTACTTGGATTCTAAGTTGAAAGAAAAAGGTTAGTAGTCCATTTACTACCTTATTTACTTACACATATCTAGTCACTGAGGAGGTAAATTGTCAGTTCCTATATATTTGTATTTTTGCAGAGTATAACAACTCACTGTATGTCATATTTCAGATAAAGTTTACAAAACAACAAAGGCAGAGTCAAGCCAAAATACGTTACATATAAACTCAAATGTTAATGACACTCAGAATTTACTTCAAAATATTATGACGGAAATTCTATCTTATCCGACTAAGAAACATATACCATTGAATAATTTAAGTAAAGTACCAAGTAGATTTTCAAATATATACAATACTACAAACCTTGTTGAAGAAACCAAACCACATCAAAATAACAGTAATAATTTAAACAATACACTACCACCTGCACGCAACTCATACGTAGGTGGTGACGATAAACTATCATTTTCTTTTCTGATGGAAGAAAGTTTAAATTTTGATCTAAATACTCGTAATAACGGAAATAGGATGAACAATATATGGAATATAAACCAAACTGATTTCGACAACATACATTTTGATCAAAGCAGAGAAAGTCGCGAGAGTACCGAGCTGTATAACACCTTCAAGGTGTCCAGCAGCAAATGCGAAAACATTACAGATTTTAAGCCAACTTTCGCTTCAACACCTAAAAGATATATTAAAACGCATTCCTCATCCAGAAATTCATCGACTAAAACTTTTATTAAACTAAACATTAAAAGCGGTGCCAGAGATCGCACAGGTATCAAAAAAGTGCCTATGAAAACTGTCCTACAAGAAAACCAAGATATCAAACATAAATCAATGAGTTCTAGATTATTCGACGCAATTAACGAATCTTGCACTACTGTAATAAGAAGTGTTAAAAATGTTTTTTCTGGTAAAAGTTCGAACGTCCCAGAACATAAAACGGCAAATATAAAACCAAAAAAACAACAACATACAAACAAAAATCAAAAATCTCACTATTCTTATAGTTTTACAAACTACATGGACCAAAGAGAGGCAGAACTTCAGAAAAGCGACACACATAAAGATGTCAGTACCGAAATGAACACTTTCAATACTGTTTGTAACACTTGTGACGACACGTTTCTGTTACAACAAAAACTCGCAAGTGACGAACACCTAAAGTCTACAGTGAAGAAGCTCAAGTTAGGAATCAACTTGTACGGTTGCGATTTTAAGGTGATTTTCTTATGATATTAAAAAACGAAACGCAACTTCCCGCGATAACATTTTAAAGCTTCTGTTAAGTACAAAACTTCTGCACGTAAAACTGTTATGTGGGGTTGAAGTTAACTTTCGACAATTGTAAGTTAACGTAACCTTAGCCGACTTAATATAAATCTTCTAAAATTGATATTAATGACGGAGAAGTTACCATCAACAAAAACATTACTTTCATAGAGGTCAATTACTTGATGACAATCACTACAATTACAATTTCAGGAGAGAATTTCAGAATTTTTGCTAACATTTGTTTATATTTTCTACGCTTTTAGTTTTTATTATAACACGAATTTTAATACATACTCCGAGTATTAAATTATACGAATTATAGGTTAATAACCTATTTTATTAATGTATTCAAAATCTATTCCAGCGAATATCGAAAACGATGTGGCCACGTGAAACTTATATGACTCCAAACGTACTTTACAATCTGTACAGGAAACTGTTATTGAAATAAACAATTTATTGATAAACGTTTTTTTATTTAACTTCACTACAACAGCGTTTAACAAATTAACTTCAATAACAAGTGCATGGTTTAATACGGGTACTAATAAGTCATAAGGACATGTAAATCCCCAACGTAGATTGTATCAAAGTTTGCTGTAAGAAGCCTCGTGGCGCACCATATCGCGTGTTATATCCTGCACTGTCGGAGTCCCTGCAAGGTGACGTTGAAATAATCAGTTTCTTCTTCGCAACTAACTGTCTACATCTGATCATGATCTACATACTAACACCATTTGAAAACATGTCAATTGATTAATCAAATTTCCCAACATGAATAATTTTACTTATTTTATCATTCAAGAACAATCATTATCGATTTACGAATGTTACCAAAATAACTCGAAATGCATATCTTACTTGTTAAAAACTAGGCGAACAAAACTTAATGATTTTGACGAAGAATGTGGGAGTCTATTGGATTTGGAGCACCCAGATAAAACCGATCAAGGCGGACTATGATCAGCAATAAACTTATCAAACAGAAGAAGAACTAACGAGGACAAATTTGTACATTTAATATAGGAAAATGTTGCCAAAGTAACGGCTATGAAAGAAAATTTTAAAACATTTAGTTATTATGCATTGAAGCATTAAACTGATGTTATTTAATTAGTTAGGTAAGTATATTAAAAATCTAGTAGGGCTGACGATATGTCCGAGTACACTCCAATTGTATATTCTCGCGATCTTATACTCAATTGCGCGGTAATCCGTTATCTGCAGTACGAGCGCCAATTGGACTTATTAAGACTAAGAATGAAGACTAAGTTGGCTCCTAAAAAGCTTAGAGGTCTGAACAAGGCGAGCCAGTACTTCACTCTTCGAGTATTGTTCCAATTTCTGAACAGGGGCGCTACAGTACCAATCAAACAAATTTTATGCCATATAAAAACGTGCAATCCGAATCCGAATCGTCATCATAACATGGTTAACAAGCTAGAACAAGTCATAAGTCGACTCCTCCGGCTTTGCAAGGGTCATTACTTCGATAAAGTACACAATTTGGTACCCATGTCACTCTTCCATTATCACACCTGAGGATAGAAGAACGGACTTCTATCCTTGGACTATTCATTGGACTCTTGTAGATCCTTGATACTTTTTTGAGTTTTTAAGGTGAAAAACAAATCCGTAAAGTGTAAAATGAGGTAAAATATAAATATTACGGCTGGGAAAATTCGTAAATCAACACAGATTATCGACCACTTTTTTTATTCATTTACCTGCTATTTGAAATGTATAATCTAATTCAGTCCGGAATATCTGTAACATTCTTCGTACGCCAGCTTCCCCGCCTACGGCAAGGCCCCATAATGCAGGCCGGCCAACGAACACCTAGAAAGGAAACACATTTTAGTAATGAATCTGTAGTCTGTTTTATACAGAGCGGACCAAAAAGAATATACGTATTTCAAACTGATATATTTAATAAAATGTAAGACATACAACTATGGAACTTGGGACACATATTTATGAAACTCTCTAGTTTAGATTACAGGTTCAATATGTCCTCGACGAGCGACACGAACAATATCACACCGATACTCAAATTCCTGCCATACTCGACTAAGCATGTCCGGTGTCTCTGATGTAATGGCAGTACGGATCCGGTTCTTCAACTCATCGAGGTTCTGTGGTAGTGGAGCAACATAGACGGTGTCCTTGATGAAACCCCACAGGAAGAAATCACACGGCGTCAAATCCGGTGACCGTGGAGGCCAGC
>DWPT01008700.1:0-10057 GCA_018251895.1 Agathymus mariae mariae
AGCCGAAGGAACAAGTTGGTATCCGATTCCCAATCGAGTGAAGCCGTTTTCATGATTTGGTCAAAGTGCAGTACCAAACTTAACTTACTATCAAATACCACACCTAGATCATTAATTCAGACAGAGCACATCTAATAGAGACTGGAGAGAATTCCATGGCTACACAGCATAGTTGGAGATGGAAAAGAGATACTTTAAACATCAGTGGAGCTGTCGTTAGCCCACCTATAGATTATTAAAAATATGCACTGTATTTCAACAAACAGATTTATTTCCAAATATTAGTCTAAAAAGTAGGCCAGTCCAAAATTTATATTGATATCATTAAGTTTGTAAGGCCCAGTTTTCCGTAGCTAAATATAAATATTTATACCTAACCTGCCTTCACAGATGCTTACAAAGGTTTACTAGGGTTGTCGCTTGACATTTTTTGATGCGCACAAATAAATCCACACCGTGCTAAATAATTTGATACCGGACATTATCACCATGTTCACAGATCGGTAACACATATTTTGTTAATATTTTGTTAATTTAATACAATTGCGTGTTAGTCAACGGAACATTTGCAAGGTTCTGCATGCGATTTCAATCCTTGAGTGCAAAGCGATACAGATGTAAATTATGATCTAAATAGACTCCAAATAGATAAAGGCATAAGAGTTGACATTGTAACTAACACTCTTATACATTAAAAATTAAGTATGTACGAGCCGAGAACCTCACGTTGAGCTGTATTGTGTTCCCGGACTGCTTGAAACGAACTAGAGTTTAATTGCGGTTTTACACCAAAACTCGAGTATTTACGCGCCCAGTATTTGAAGCTTAAGTACTTTGAAACAATTCCTGGGTAAACATTGGTAAGGTTTGTAGGTAACTTGGTTTATGTACAATTAATCGAACTTATATAAGAGTAATTTTATCGATTTTAAATGTAACGGATCTCCTCGATTTTGTTACACAGATATTTCGGCCAAATTACATTGATCATTGTTATGTTCGCGGTGGTGGGAGAAACTATTGACAGTTGACACTAATGACAGATGAACCTGTCAACTTTACGTGTAATTGGTTTAGTGATTTCAGTAATTTCACAGATGAAAAATAATGGCAGACCTATACCATAAGCTCGTAATATGCCAAGTTATGTATAGTGGATTTAGACAGTCAACAGTACCAGTAAAATAAAATATATAAATAAGGCTCTATACTGATGAAAGGTCCATCTATACTAAAATTTCCAAAAAATATACGATGTATGTACAAGGTCTTTATAATTTTATTTTAGTATATATTTAATTATTTTACTTCATAATTTACTAGTAACTATATAATTTTTACGTTCACATTTTTAATCGTATCCGAAATGATCATTGCCCTTTTTTTATCAATCAATTTATTTTTAAAAACCGTTTGAAAACCCGTGCCTTAGTTTTATAAATTATCGCGTTAAAAGTTGCAGAGATATCGTTTTATACTATATATCCTATGTCCATCCGGAATAATGTACCTTTCAAATAGTGCAAGAACTGATATTATTATTTCTGCATAGGTATAATCACCACTAATAATTACCAGCACACTCCGGACGTCCGTTCCCCGCAACGGTTGATCGTCGACTGCCGAACACAAACCTGTGTACACTACATATATACCACAATATTAGTATAGAAATAATTTCTTCTTAAATGTATAAACACTTAACAATACCAAAATGTATTTCAACATTTAAGAATCCTAAGCGTTATACTCTTAGTCATAAAGGCATTAATATTCACAGCTTATTACCTTAATAGTGACAACCCTGATTTTTTGATGAAAGAGATTCTTTTCTCCCTAAATATATCTGTGATGTAATTTGAGTTGGCTTCGTTCACGTTTATTATACGTCTACAGTAATACTTTATATTATCTCCTTTGATAGTGACGGCGTTCTGATCATATTGTTTTTATACATAGATCATATCATGTTCCGTGTAAACTCTGTGTTGATAAAAATTGCATACACATTCGTGGAGTAGTTTTTACGAGGGACACTTTTGTATACTCGTTCAATTGCAGTTTATCAAATGACTCTCCAATACTTCGTTTAAATAACTCATTAAAATTAAAATATATTATAATCCCAGTGACTTTAATATAACTTTAGTATAGCTAGATATATATGAGGGAGATGCTGATGAGTTATATGAGTGATCTCTTATCATGGTCTCATCCTGTGGTCTCATCCATCGTAAAGTACCACGAGCACGAGAGATTAACAAATGGATGGATAGACACTTACGCCTATAAACACTGGTTCTAGATGCTTACACCGTATTGACGATTCGTTTTTTTTCCAGGTATCAGCGTGGGTGACAGAGCTGGTGCTAACGCCGGCGTCCACTGAGGAACGGAAGGCAACCTTGGCTTGTATCCTGCGGGTGGCTCTCATGTGCTGGAACATCGGCAACTTTAACGGTGCTATGGAGATCGTTGCGGGCTTGAAGTAAGTCATAATTATTGTTACAACACATATTATTCCGCGGCTGGGCTCTTCTGCCAATAAATAGGATTGAGGCCATAGTAAGCTACCCTGGCCAAGTGCAAAGACCAGGTGACCATTAAAAGTGTGTGTAGGATTCGAACCCGAATCTCCCGTGGGTGAGATTGACTATCGTACTACTAAGTTATCAATGCTTGAAATAAGTATCTTCACTTGACTGATATGTAAAGGGGTTTATCCTTTAGTGAGTCCAAGCCAAAACTCTGTTGGTATGAACGTGATAATCTTAAAAGTACTAAACGGAATTTCATGCAATTAGAATGGTCCGTGAGGAATTGTATAAGATAGTCATAAAAAAGTTTATAACGCTTGATAAATATAATTTATAAATATTACAAGCGTTTACTATTTGTAAACAGAAGTATCATGTTTTCAAAATCGAACCGGATTTGCGAGCTTTTCTAACCAACTTCAAAATAGGAGATAGAAGTGTCAGAAATCTGTGGCAACTTAAATAAGTAATCTGTGGTGTCGTTGGCGCTGAGCAGAATTATTACTGATAGAGTGGGGGCATAAAGTAAAAAGTAAAAAGATAGATATCTAATTCTCTAATTTAAGATATTAATAATAAACAAATTGAATAGTAAAAGTGTATCGAATTTAAGTTTTTTTTTTTATTAAAACATCAACATCACAAACACCATGTTTGTGTGCATGTATGTTTCATTATGTATGTCCAATCATAACTCCATTGTTTATGAAGATATTTTGATGAATTTGCACTTAATGTATATAAGATAGCATGGAATTAGTCTTTTTTAAATATGGTAAGAATCTGATGATGAGCGCTGAAGATAAAGAGAATAACTTCTTAACGAGTAGCCACAATTAAGGCGTATTGGTACAGCCGTAACTTCGTTTTTCATGAACAAATTTTAATGTATTTCATTTTAAATATGGAGGACATCTAATGATGGATAGTTCAGTTAATATATTTAGTTATGCTAGTATATCTATATTTGCCAGCAATATTTCAGCCGTGTTTAAAGACATTAGGTGAGATATTTAAATGGACGAAAACTACTTAGTATTGTTTTGCAGACGCGGCGCTTATAATAAAGCACATGTCTCATTTAATATATGCACCCCATACTGAAATGTTTTAAGACGGTGCCGAGCCCGAAGCACAACAATACTTAGCGATTTAACCATATTAATTACTCGTAATAACGAAATATAATACCAGTAAAATATCGCGATGTGGCGGATTGAATGTAGCCTAGCTGTGAACTATTTGCTATGGCATGTATTTCACTCGTTTGAAAATGTAATGCATTGTAGTTTTCTTATTTAAAGTTGTTTTTTTTTTAGGTTTTTTAAATAAATTACATTCAACAAAAAATTAATTCTTCTAACATTTTTATAGAGCATGATAGAAAAATGAAGAGTAGAGAAGAGAAAGAAGAATTGGTCATTTCCAACAGGGGTTTCTTTCGGCCTTCAGCTGTTAATAGTCTGTAGGCCGGCGGAAACTACTTGCTGGCGATGTCTCTATCACCACACAAGAATAACAAAGAAGAATTAATTAACAAGAAGCAATCGATTTAATAATTAACAATTTCAACTTATTTATTATCTAAAACATACACGGTAATTATGTAATACAAATATTACTTTACTTTCTTGTGCTGTGGTCGTGGAATTTGGATCCAGGAGATTTAGCGATATCATCACCCTTTGAGTCGTGAAGCGTTGGCTGAGATGCCATGGAGGTGGCGCCGCCCGTCAAACACGTAGGCACCTCAACCAGGGCAGCAACTATTAACCTCTAGTCCGAGAGCATGTTCGTCGAGACCGAAATAGAACAACCATGGGCTATCAAACAAAAAGGAAACACGAATCAAAGTAGACGTAAATTTGACAGACTCATCTTTCATTAGCGTCTGTCAAGTATTCATTGTCAAGAGTTTTTTCCTCCACCGCAGCCTTGCCGTCACCACATCGGCAAAAAACACAAAACTCATGAGTACCCGTTGCAGTTAAAATGTATGATATAACATGACGATATAAGGATATCTAGAGTTTAATATTAACTGCTTTTTTAGCCCTCATGAATAAAGGCCGTATTTCGCCTCATAGAAAATTCGGGATTTGATCAATGACCCGTGGTCTGGAGATCGTAAAAACGGACGCAGTTGCGTGGCGATAGCGTCACAGAGAGAGAATATGCGATAAGCTGTTTTTGAATATACAAAGGATTGTAGGTCAGTTGGTCTTCGGGGGTTCAAGGGCCCAGATTGAGCTACTGGCTGGGCAGATGTGTAAATAAATGATAGATAAATGTTTATGTGTACGTCCATCCTACCCTCAAAACAGAGAATTCTATACCAGATATTAATATGCAACCATTAATTCATTTATTCATTATTTTAAGACATGAAAGCAAGATATTTTTATATTTTTGCGACTAAATGCCTGTCTGTCTATTAAGTAATTGTTCAAATTAGGCTACGAAACGGCATTATGAATAGTGATTTTCAATAATCTCAAATAGTTTCGACGTTTTAGATGGTAGAATCATTCTCCTTTGAACAATTAATGCCTACTAGATGTCTAGTAGATACTTTTGCATCTCCTCAGTACCGATAACATTCTGAGACCCTGTACAATAACACCCATGTCTAAAGCACTACTACAGTTATCTATTTTTAATGTCACAAAAAAGTCATTCTCATTCAATCAAAGTCAATCCTAGAACCACGTTTATGAATCGCTAATAAAGTTCGAAACCCGCTGAAACTACTAGCCGGTTTTAATAGAATACCTGATCGTTCGGTTTCACACATTTGACGAACCTGTGGCAAGTTTCTTTCTTACTTTTCTATTTCCTGGCCGTCAACGCATCAGTAACACCTTTGGGTCCTGCTGATGTCCGTGGGCGACCGTGACCTCTTCGCCATCAGATGGCTCGTTTGTCAGCTATTACCTCAAAAATCATACTAACTAAGCAAAATCCTGTTAACTGTTTACCTCTTAACGTAGACGGACTTGTAAACAACTGCTTATCTATGAAATAAACATTTTCCATAGCTGGCAAGCGATCATTTGTCTTCGCTCGGTATCCAGGATCATATCATGTCAAACGATTACCAGAATTGTCTTAACAAACGAAATACTTAAAAATAAATTCCAAAAAAAAAATCATTTTTACAACACGTCCCTTGGTATTTTGATTCAAATGAAATACAACAAAACACCCCCTTTTCCCAGAATCCTTTTATCTTATCGAGCAATTACAGATCTGCGTTGGTTTCTCGTTGATGACTCCAATTACAAAAGCTGAGCGAGCCAATGCCGCCATTTCGTCGCGGGCGCCATTACGAGCGACGCTTAGTTAATGGACAATAATATCGTTTCATTTCTGACTTAATTTAATTATTAATAATAAGCTGTATTTACGGGTATCTATAGAACAAGAGTATAAAATGATCTATTCAAATTGTCAGAGTAATTTTATATTAACTCAAAGACGAGTAATAGGACGATCGTGCCGACCATTACGTTAAGTACTAAAATGATTTATTATCATTATTTCACAAAGATGACAACGCGTGCTTAGATGTTATATATGTTTTTTCATCTGTATGTCGAATATTCAAGCAGATTGAGCTCCGTAGACATGTTAGTGTCCGCCATGTTGTTTTATTTTCAAATCGGTGGCGCGACCGGCGCAGGCGCAGTCTCGAGAATAAAGTAGCTGCGCGATCGACGGCAATTTGTTCGGCTCGGCCTTTATGTGTCACAACCATAACATACGCGTTCCGGAGTAAGTCAAGGATCGAAACTTAAACCTCTTCTCATTATTTTGATAATCAACGAGTGTTTGGGGTTTTCTATAGCCACCCAAATTGTTGATACTGAAGAATAATGTGACCAGCGTGCCTTAAAGTCACCCTAGCTCGGCAACACGCGGTATCAACATGCCGGGCTACCAAACTGTGCGGTGATTTGGACTGGCAATATTATTGAAAAGACTGAATCTGAATATAGTTACTTATTCCTTTGGCTTACAATTATTGTCACTTACAATACTTGCTTAGTAAAGTGACTGAATATTAATTATTCCGCGTAAGAAAAGAAACACGTCTATTGGTTAAGGGCGCGCTCGGGCTAGTATCAGTTATCAAACATAGGTTATTAAGGTTCTGAATCGCTTAAGGCGGTATGCATATATGTCACAGTTGATTACAGATTAAAAAATGTTTAACTAAATTGTTAAACTACGTGAATTTGCGTGAATAAAGTATGAAGACTTTCTCACGGTCATCAAACACGCGAAATGTTTTCTTTACGCTGATGACTTGAAAACTTACCGGGTGGTCAGGACGGAAGAGAACTGTGTACTGCTTCAGCACAACATTGACGCTGTGGTGCAATGTCCAATGGAGTGTGGACAACAAGCTAGAATTTTACCCATTAAAATGTTTCATTACGTGTGTCGAGCACATGGAACATCGAATCATTTCCAACTATAAATTAAGTAACGCCAAAGGTTTGGGTGATACAATTGATCGAAAGCCCATATTTTACATTATTGGTCTCCTCTTTATTGTGCGGTTTGAGTACGTCACGTAAAGTAACCTTTAACATTCGACATGAATTTGCTACATGCTTAAAACATTTCATGATTCATGCAAATGAATTCAGCTTGTTTTTCGAACAAGAAAAACAGTATCCAAAATTGTAGGTATGTACTAATTGTGGCGTGGTGTGTAATGATTCTGCTGCCCCTATCGTTCTCAATTCTTCATTTTCGACGTGTATTTTCGTCCTGTACTGTGTCTCGTTTTTTAAATATAATTTTCTGTAATGAAAGAGTTGGAACCAAAAATGTACCGACCACTAATTAGCGGTAGATAATACGAAAAAACATTGATTCTTCGAGCTTCATCTACAGTGACCTCATATTTACAAATAAAGAAATATTTTGCCTTTTGAATAATCTTGAACAGAATAACTTCAGAGAAAATTCAAATAACGCAAAAGCGAGGGAAAAATAAATTTTTAATCAAACAATTCAGGAGCTTTAATGCAAAATAAATTTTTAATTTAAAGTTTGGAATATTTCTATCTGAAGTTACCAGACCTGAAAATCCACAGTTTTATAGGCAAGGACCAGTTTGATAGAAAGGTAATTTTACAAAGATCGCGTACCCAATAAAATGGATAGACAGTGTCCGACGGGCCAGCTTGTTATAACTACATATATACAAAATCAATATCTGAGTGTGTTAAAACATTAAACACAAAAACCACACGAAATTCATACGAGTTACGGAATACATAGTGATGCACGTTGAAGCTTAAGTGTAAGAAAAACGTATGAAGCGCCTGATAAAAGCGAGTAACAATTGTTTCAAATGAGATTACTTTTTCATCATGTTTATTCAGGCGAAACGAGATTCGAGAGAGAGTAGAGTTGTTAAAGTTTATATCTTTCTTTTTACAGGTCTCACAAACTCAAGGCGTTCTGGTTCAGCATATCAGACGAGCCATTGCCGACTCTGGACTTCCTGTCAGCTGCTCTGCTCTCCGCTGAATATGAGCGAGCTTTGGGCAGAGCGTTGGCCATGCCAGAGTGTCGGCTTATTCCATTCTTCGGAGCTTTCTTACGGGAGCTTAGGTATGTTTATATATACATACATTTAGAATGCACGCATACACGCATACGCTAGAATAGTTATTCAGTAGTTCAATCGCCGGTTTTCACTACGGAAGTAAGTTTTAATCCTGTTTAGAATCAGAATTTAATTCCTTTCTGCCTTCTCATGTGTCAATATACACATGGATAGCTTCAGTGGCCCAGAGCACTGTCTTTTCTCATTACTGTAAACCTTGGAGCTTACTTTTCCACTTGACACACAGTCAGGCTGAAATTCTTCATATCGACATGAAAATTATAGGTCTTATGAAAAGAGCGAAGTAATTCTTTTATAGTACATTTAAAATTCACCTGCATGTAAAATTTTAAACGAGACGTTATGGCTTTTTTAATGCTGTTCGACTGTGAAATTTACACTAACGTAATTTTTATCAAGGATATTGGTGTGTATGAGACCAATTAGCAGTAAAAAAAGAACGAATGGATGAATGAATGATAGAATAAATAAAGTAATTAATTAATTGAAATGTCCTTCAATCGTTAAGACTGGTCCAACCATTCTGCTCGTAGTGCCTGCGTAGTTTGTACCTCCAAATCGCAGGGCTCCGTAATCCAGCTTAACATCATGAACGATCGTGCATGCTCTGCATGCTCTGTATCTTTGACTAGTTACTATTTCTAAAACCACCCGAAATGACAAATGTGTGGCAGTATTGGAAACCTAGGTAACAAACAAATTTCTTGCTTATCTTTTGTACTCTTTCCCTTGTCTAGCAACCGTTGTTAGGTTGAGATGTCTCGTGAAATCCAAGCGCGACAGTGACCCTACCTTCAGCTGATTCAATTGCTCATTGACCGTTTATAAACTTAAAAAAAGCTAATGTAAATATAAACATATTTTGTTTTTATTGTTACAAAGTAAATGTTCGGATGAAGAGGATTCTTAAAATATTGTCTCCCGTGCAAACTAAAATAAAGTTTCCTTTGAAACATTCCCAGAGCGGTGTGACATACTTCAGTTTCGAACAAAAACGCCGTTAAAAGATTTCGGTCACAGCTACTTGGCTAGCCCTATGGGAGTAAAACCCATTAGCGGTCCGTAAATCCATAGCAAACCATAAGACACTACACACGCCGATTGTTGATCAAATAATACTAGGAACTATACGTGTTTCTCTGATGATAATCGTTGTATGAAGTTTTCTTTGTATGGGTTACATCAACAAAAGGAAGCAACGAAATTACTTGACTAATTATCTATAATTATTATAAAGAGGAAAGCTTTGTATTTTTGTATGTTTGTAACGAATAAACTCAAAAACCACTGAACCGATTTTAGATATTGTTGCACCGTGAGAATGCTACATTATCCCTGAAAAACATAGGTTATATTTATCACTAGAAAATTAGGGATCCTTGCTAAAACTTCAGTAACGTGAACCAGGGTGTAAAAAAAAATTGCTTAAAAATTTCTTTCATCGCATACGCTGCGGAAACTACTGATGGTAGAACAAAAAAATGTTCTACGATATTAAAGAACATATCAATATCTACTAGAAACTATTACATACAAATTACTTGAGTACATAAAACTACAAAAAAAGCAATTTTAATTAAAAATAATGTTTAAAAAGAATGAACGAAGAATGAAAATAGATCGGCAAGGACAAATTTAAAATTTAATGAAAAAAAATTTAAAAAATCTATATTAATAAATAATATTGGAGTGTCTGTTCGTAATATTAAAATAACCGCTTTCAACTACATGCATATATGAATGTATATACGGTACAGAAACCAAAATAATATTTTTTATAATTATTGTCTGTCTAAATCTTGTCGTCTAAAAAGTTACCTCAGTGCCTGAAGTCGAAGGTGTTCGAGCAGTGTGTGTTTCCAGTGATAACATA
>DWPT01008701.1:0-10056 GCA_018251895.1 Agathymus mariae mariae
GAATCCCTTGTGGAACTGCAATCAATATTCGCAAGTAACTAGTTAATACAAATATTGTTCAAATGATATTATATGTATAATATTATATATTGTCCATATAAAAAAAAACGAAGTACATGATAATAATGTAATATAGATAATAAAAAAAATTCAAATGATGCGCCGAGATAAACTAGATGAAAATTAATTTATTGCAACAAAGTACTGAATTTGAATGAAGGGATTAGGATTCGCCTTGGACCATCATCAGGCCTGGCATGCTTGCC
This sequence comes from Agathymus mariae mariae, assembly GCA_018251895.1. Classification (NCBI taxonomy): domain Eukaryota; kingdom Metazoa; phylum Arthropoda; class Insecta; order Lepidoptera; family Hesperiidae; genus Agathymus; species Agathymus mariae. Next base: position 267 of record DWPT01008701.1, read on the forward strand.
ATGGCAAGACTTATCTCGTAATCTTAGCTCATTTTCTCAGGAAATATTAGATATTGTTTTGTCTTCACCTAGACTACGTCCTAGTTTAGGAAATATTTAACCATCTTATAAATAGAATTAGGAAAACTTACATATATTAACAAAGCAACCCTGAAACATGTCATGAGAAATTGACAAACAATTTAAGTCTTGTGGAAAGGAAGCATCCTAGCAAGGCATGCAGGATTCGCTCATCAATTCGCCTCGACTAAGTTTGGTTTTGGTTATTTTGAAGGACGGTGCTGATGGCATTTAAATATCAAATTCTAAGTTACACCTAATGAATAATAACTTCAGACCGGAACAGGTTCTTGTGGGTGGTACGCTATTTCTGTCAATCTAATTTCTATACTCTTGTAAATTACACATTAAATTGTTATGTGGTTTTTGAGAATAATTTGCAATAACTTTATAATACAATTGTATGCAAAAAATTGCTAATAAATTCATGCAACAATCGGTAGATTGAAAGGAAAAATTGTAACAACATAACCTCCATTGTATGTTGTAAACTGGATTTGTTACCAATGTATAATTTTTATTTTTAAATATATATTTTAATACAGCGCCATTTATCTGATTTGATTGTGAATATTATAATTTATCATCTTGACAAAAATATGGCATGTGACCCACTCATTTAAATCATTTGAATATAACAGAATTCAATCAGACAGCGTAATGTTTATATAAAATAATATATTTAATTATTTAGTTGAGGTCATCCATAAAGGTAATTGTAAATTGGGTCTCAGTATTGGTCTCCCCCTGTATTGGTACTGTTACCTCTCAGCATTAACGTATGTATGTTGAAACCTCATATGACCTCGCCTTGAAATATTTTTGCACCTATATATATTCCAATTACATTTTCATCATTTAGTTTAGGGTGCCAGATTAACAATTTAAAATTAGTGCAATTATACTGTACATTTATTAGATAATATAATTAATTGTAAATGTGTGCAGAAGTAACGAATTTATTATAACTGCTTTTTCATTCGTTGTAAATTGTCCTAATATAGTGTGCATCGTTTTCGATGCTATTTTTATAAACGGTGGTCGGATCTCGTGTTGGGTGTGAGTGGTGCATATTTCTGTTACTGGAACAATCACTTGCATTGTAAAGAAATAGTGCCATGTCTAGAAGTAGTTTGTGATATGACAAATTTGTACATAATTATGTTATAAACTTTTTATTGAAGATATCATTGACGAAGGGTCGACTATAGAATGTTAAAAAAATAAATTTGTACCATAATAATATAATTGTATGGAAAGTGCATTTTTTGGATGTGTATGTATGTATATGTATCGATGGTCTAAACAAAATTTGTTGTAGGTGTAGCAAATGTTATAGATATACATATTTTGGATACCGATGCAGGTGAATATGTTCAAGATGCCATTGGCTGGTACACATGTGTCCCCAATGTGTTAGCATCCTAAAGGAATTATACTTTTGTATAAACGTTTTAATTTTATTTTAGGGCAATGGTTAACAATTGACCTGCATCTCGTTTTAAAACCTAAAGAACTTACATTTGTTTGTGAGCTGTAAATATTTGGCGTAGTTTAGTTCTGTCCTAGAATCACAGCAACGTGTTAATACAATTTCTGTGTTTTGGCATTAAGTTTATTTTATCTACTTATTTTAAATAAACAGTTTAATCATAATCGCTTCTTCGTTCCCATTCCATACTGTCCGATAGAGGTAAGTAAATAAAATTCATCTTAAAAATATATTTATATTTAAAACGAGATAAACATTACATGGTTACTCGTAAACAATATTGATAAAAAAACAATCGCATAGTACAAACCTGGGTGAGCTAGCTACAAGCGGCGTTGGGAGCTAAAAATAAAATTATTTTTTCAGCCATTTCCATAAATATTGTTATTTCTCTGGTACTGTATGAGTTACGTAGAAATGATCACTTTATCTTATTCTACCGTTTGATATTCGATATGTCTAAGCCGTCACCTTGTGGATAGCTTCAGCGATGTAGTTGACGTTCTTCGATGAGATGCCTGCCACCGAGATGCGTCCGTCCTTCGTTAAGTAGATGTGGAAGTCCTTGGTCAGCCTTTCCACCTGAAATCAATGTAATCATAATGAGTCGATAATCTTGTTGACATACAACATACACTACGTATGAAGTCTTTGAATCAATCACAATTATTATTTTTGATATTCGTTATATATTGTTTCACTAACACCATAGAAAGTAATTTGCTTTAAAGGATGACTTGATGACTTCGAAATCCTTTCAGTTTTTGCTCTGTCTCATCATTCTTTAAAACAATAAATTTTAAACATTAATAAAAGTAATAGGGGAACCTAAATACAGGCTATGCATAAATCACGAAAGATTTCAACTAAAGTATTGGGTTCGTTATATTTTATCTCATCCATATATATAATTATTATGTTGAAACAAAATATATTAATCCATTTTTTCGAAAAAAATTAAGACAAAAAAAGCCAAGTAACAGTAAACTTGATGTTGGTCTTGTTATTTCAATTCAAGATAGTTCGAAGGTTAACTTCAATACCAAATCAGATTATGTTTGATGGCGCCGGTTGATTTAATATAGCGACAATAACTCTGTGATTAATAAAGAATTGAAAAAAAATACGCTGGTGTGTCGAAAAGCGCAGTATATTACTTGTCGGATATAAATAAAAATTAAGCACAAAATAATTTTAATTTTGCTTTTAAAAATTACAGTTACAAAATCATAAAATATTCAAACTGTAAAACCATTTTAACCCTAAAATTAAGACCGTGACGTAAAATTGCGGGTCAAATGAAAAGCAGTGTGTAGAATGCGACATTACAATATTTTTTAGAACTCAGTCCAAAAATCTTAACTTAGATTATATGTTTGCCAATTTCAAATGAATAAAAAATAAATATAAGCTTCTAGTATAATACACACAGCCTAGTTTGTGGTGATCTTGCCTGCGGAGCTATAAGTATCCAGCAGTTAGATCGCTGACCGGGGCAAATATTAATGACATGTAAATCGGGCCTTGGGTGTTTCTACTTTTGATGTCCACGCCAACCGTGACTAGCAATCCATGCGCGGGAATATTTATATGTTTCTATGGTAACATATCGGTAATGACTTGGATGTGTCAAATTTCCATGGTCGCTTAAAGACCGTGGTCCGCACTACTCATTCGATTAATGGACTATGGAGTACCTGGTCGGGCTTGAGGCCGGTGAAACAGAACATGCCGATCTGGTCGGTGATGTGTTGCCAGGGGTGCGGGTTGCCGGCGCCCTCTATGCCGGCACGCAGCTGCGTGCGCATGCTGATGATGCGGTCCGCCATCAGCTTCACGTCGGCCAACCTGTGGTACATAAATATTAATTACGCATCTTTGCCAGGACGAAAATTACTAGTCTAGAATCATCTAATTTTATTCACCGGGCGTGTGCTAGTGTTGTACGTGGTCAGGCCGATAGGTGTTACAAAAAATATGTTTTAATCTCTATATTGACAAAATAATGGCCCCTCTACCGTTTTGTTAGTAAAACTCAACAAAACAACATTTAATTTTAACGGTCCCTCACGATTTTTGCTCTGAATGTCGATATTTCAACCCAGTCGCACGGGTCATGGTTATGAGAGAAATTTGATAGTTGACCCTTGACAGACACTAAATACAGATGAGCCTTTATGTAATTAACCAACAAATGAGCAGATGAGCTCTTATAACAACGGATTAGCGCAGAGATACATAAAGCATATTATCCATTGCTTGCCAAGTACAGAAAATTTGCTGTTCTACCGTACTGAGCGGAGATTACAACGGCTTATCGGTAGTTCACTGACCATTGCTTCCTCAAGTCGGGCGTGTTGAGGATCTCCTGGACGAGGCGCGCGCCGTATAGCGGCGGGTTGGAGTACATGGTGCGCACCATGATCTTCACCTGCGACATAACCTTCGCGGCCGTCTCCGCGTCGCCGCAGAGGAAGGTCAGCGCGCCCGCTCGCTCGCCGTAAAGCCCTGGAGTTCACAATTAACAATATAAATCAAATTTTATTTATACCGCAACTAATTTTCGGAACGCAAAGTATACAATCAATGATTATGAAAGATTTGTCAGTCACATAAAATGGTTATAACAAAAAATATTTTGTAAATGATATATGCAAAAAATAATTCGCTGACGCAATTTTGTAATCGATAAAATCTTAAAATTGAAATTTCTGTTATAACTGATGTTATAATATAAAGATAAGATACATATCTTTTGGATAGAGAGTCGAGTGGTGGCGTCCGATGGAGTTTTCTTAATTCAATTCAATTTATTCGCATGAAAGGTACAACTTGGTGTTTCTTATGTTACTATAAAAGCTTCTCATATCCTATCCCGTTGGGTATGCGGATGTCAGTCGTACTAACTTAAGCATTATATTCAACTGTATTGAGCCTCTACAAGAAAGTAGAAGAAAAATTCAAGCAACTGAAACATGGTGCAGTATAACAAGAAAACAAAACCCTCGATAATATAATGCAGTCAAATACATGAACACTGCATTCCACTCATTCCTACTACCCGTACATAGTGCATAACATTACTACCAACAGCTAACATCTAAGTACATCCTAACTATCAATTATCAGTTAAGCGTGTGTCACGAATATATGTATGACGCTCTGTACATAAATGTGCAATGGTATACTATATCACATCTTCGACTTTAAAAACATGTCTAATAAAAACCTAAATCGATGTGATAACATAACTGCTACTACTACTAAAACTTACTAACTCACTAATTCAGCAGTATATATCCAAAACGATCATGCGTATATTTTATATAATTTATGTACATATAAATAAGTAAATGAAGGCCAAGAGATCGAAAAATTACCGTCCCTGTGGATACGGTTAAATTAAATCATGTGAAAACTTCCGACATTTTATTTACGGGCGGCACGTTCCGACACCGTTTGCGAACTAACCCTTTCGGGATCGAGCAGCGTGGTGGAGGACGGTTTAAGGATTATCAATTACAAACATACGTCTTTAGTATCCCTGAAGTTGGTCGCTAATATGTCGATTCCAATAAATTAAATACAATTAATTAATATTATGAGAGTGCAGAACGATCGTTGGAAATCGTCAGCAAATAAACACACAACATGATGTATCGTTCCAAACGATTTTACGCTACATTTATTGATAAATCGAAATAAAAATGCTCCGTATTGATTTTTAATTAACACTTGCGTATTTGATCGTTGTAAAAGCAGTACCATCCAACTTGCTTCAGTCATATATTACTTGTGGGACCACGCGCGGAAGTCGTCAGCAGTTTTCAATTGCATTGCTTCTTGGTTATCTATTATTAAACAGTAATGATTAGAGTCACGTCGTTGACAGGTCGACGGCTCCTGTTGAAAGTAAGTGATCCGCCGAGCGAATGCGGGCGCAGTGTGTCTGTCCGTTTCAGTGATTCAATTTTTTCTTAAACACAAGCCACCTGACTTTAAGTCGACCTCGTCGCCCATGGACTTTAAGATCAAACATCGATGCGCTGTCGATCGGAAACGACCGAAACATGTATGAAACATTTCACGGACGGTGTTAAGAGGGTGGTATTGTTCGTTTTACACACGAGCATGAGGATGGTAGCTAGCCAGGCGAGCAATACTGCCACCATGCACGTACTGACTCGATTAAACCGGGTGGTACAGAACCCAGCGACATGCAACAGACAGAGCTTCGCCCGCTATTCAACAGGATACACCATGAGCGGGGGGCGGGTGTTTGGCTTAGACTTGAGGCTTTATACCTCAAAACAGTACTACTACTAACTACTAATGAATAGTGGACTATGTTATAGATTTCACCAATTACAAGTGCCCCGCAGGGCCCGCTCTTAGATAGATAATAAAGATTATGTTATTATGCTATTGGTTAGATAGATAATAAAGCCGTACCCGCTTCACGGTACACAAAATGTGTATAAGAATATCTATGTAATTGTAATATGGGCATAAACGGTCCGGAAAAAAATTAAATTATGGTCAAAATAGCAACAAATTGTATAGAGTAGTTTTAAAAGGCCTGGTCAAAACAGACCAATAGACATTAAATTTCTGATGCATTACTTATAGACATTATATTTATATAACAAATATATATTGATTATTGAGTCGTTTGAATGTCCAAGTTTGCCGCGAAATCTTTGAGCGGAGATAAATTATTTATTTTTAATTAAGGCAATAATAAAACGATGGAATATACTATTTGTTTTCTCACCCATATTCTTAGCGAAACTTTGCGCGAGTGTGACCTGGTGGCCCTCCTTGACGAACAGGCGCACGGCGAAGGCGTCATTGTCGACGTTGCCGGTGGCAAAGCCCTGGTACGCCATGTCGAAGAACGGAAACAACTTGCGCTCCTTGATGACCTGTCAATGTTTATCGTGTTGTTGATACCACCCTCGTCGTGGTGTTGTATATGATGTAAATCTCCTGTTACACTTACATTAGAAATGTTTGCGGTAAATGTTATTGTATATTAAACGTGATATACGGTAGAGACCCTTCTTCTCGAGCAAAAAGTCCCGAATATGTTTCGTAATCATACATTTGTGGACTAGAAAATACTTCGGTTTATCGTATTTCCATCGGATACCTCCATGCCACTAGTGAAACAGAACTCTAATAATTGCGCTAAGGGTATTTCATAATAAGTTTATTTAAACTATTTTAACGGCAGAAAAACCACGTATTTGGTATATGTTATTATTATTGAATTGAATGAATTGAATTTTATTAACTGTTAATTATCTTGTAGTTTTAAATAATCTAACTTAATGTATTAACTTTTACTGAATATTATATTAAGTTCAATGAAGCCTAGAATTAAGAAAAAAAATCTCCTGTGTGTATATATATGTATGTATGTGTGAAGGAGTGGTACTAACAATAATTTAACTGTAACGGCGGCGCGCAAATTATGTTATCTATTTTATAATTGTTCTATTTATTAAAAGCCTACTGCCGGCGATGTGTTATCACAAAGAATCTCTGCCAACTGTTAGCGTTCATCAAAGCGTCAGCGTATCTAACATTTTATTTACATCCACTAACAAGGTTGGTACGCATAGACCTTGGTCAGCATAGACCTTACAATTCAGTTTTACCTTAGACAGCTGCTGCCAATCGCTGGGCTTTGGGTCCACGCCGGTGGGGTTATGAGCGCAAGCATGTAGCAGGATTATGGAACCAGCAGGGATTTTCTGAAAAGCATGTGACCACTTTATGTTAGCTCCATAAACATACATCTTTAAACATGTTTTACTTAAATCCCAAAAAAAATTGTAGGAAGTCTGCCATTAAGCACTTCAGCAAAATTTATTGTGACAGAAAATTGTTTCTAATACGATCTCTGTGGTTTGTGACCTCTCATTTGGGTAAATGTCCTTGTCACCGGCACACAGGCGCTCAACAACCCTCATGGGAGCTGAACGTTATATTTGTTTATTTTAAATTTGAAATACTTAGCGAAATTATAACACATTATATAAAATTGTTTATTATAGCCAAGTAGCTACATGGAATTAGTTAAATGTTATACATCTTAAAATCAATTAAGTTCTAAATCAGTTTTGTAATACTTGCGGTAAATTATAATGTTATACGTTCATTGTTCAAGATCTCTCCGAAACGTAAATACCATTGTATAAATTTGTTCTTAATTTCTTTGACCTTGAAAGGTTACTTTAGATAGGTGTAAATCCTTTCTAAATAAGGTATATACTACATGCGTAGCGTTTATTCCCCGACACCTTTATAAATCATAAGTAAAGATCAAGTTATGAAGCTTGGAACGGAGGCTGGTGATCATATGTTTATAGGTCGCCTGCCGCTGGTGGCAATATGCTTGAAAAGCTGCCATTGTCTTGAGATAGTAGATATTTGAGCGGTATGAGAACTTTCGACTCTTGACTTCATCACTAATGCGTCCACCAACGCACTGAATCAGATTCGCGATTGCAGATTATCGATTATGGAGTAAGATTTGCGATTACAAGACTCCCTTGACCTGCAGTCAGCCGGCAATGTGTTGAAACCGAGTTGCTATAAATAGGTCCTATATTTTTGCAAACAAATTCTCTCTTTTACAGATTATGCAATGACTTTCAGTCGTCTTCACGGTCATTATCAATCACGTGAGCGGTGCGCTATTTTCACTATAAGTTATATTTTGTGTTAATATCATCAATCAAATATTACAACTGACGGGGGATAAGACATGTTGATCAAATTGTTTATGAATAGTATTTTTTGTGATAACTGAAAAGTAAGCACGAATACGCTTTATAATATCTCGTATTAGAACAGACAATGAAGTAGATATTAAAAGTAATAATGTTTCTGTGTCTCCACGTTGAATACGTGAAAAAAAAAATCACTTTAAAATGTCGTCTTCAAGTTTATTTTTTTAATAACAATTGTGTTGCAATTTTGCTAGCGTGTGTAAGTAATATATATTTTAATCACATTTTTATAACGCGTTATCGTTACTTCACTATCGTTATCGTGATAAATATCTAACAACGGAATATTATTCAAGTATAAGTTAACGTCTCTGTCTGTGTGACGTTAAGTGTCTGGACCGACGACCTGGTGAACGTCGCGGGTAGCCACTGGCTGAGTGCGGCGCAGGACCGATCGTAGTGGAGATCCTTGGGGGAGGCTATGCCCAGCTGTGGGCGTTCTCCGGCTGAGATTTAGGTTAACGTTATAACAATAAATGTAATGTGCAAATAAAATAAAGACAAAACCGCAAGAAGCCGTTGGATGCAAAGGGCCTAGAATTTGTTGAAATGTTACCAATAAGGGAAGGTCACTGTCAAGTAGGGGATTGCAAATTACAGAAATAATAGAAGCTGTAAATAAAATATCAATTACACATTGTTGTTTGTCGGTAATGTTGGTTACACAGACAAAATATTTTTTTTTTTATGATAATACCCGACAAACGAGCAGACGAGCCACCTGATGGTAAGTGGTCATCGTCGCTCATGGACATCAGCAAGACTAAAGGCATTTGTGATTTGTAGATATGGACTTCTTGTTCGTTATGATAAACCTAAAACTAAACCCTCGTTCGTTTTAATACAAAAACCTTGTCTTTTTTCATTGGTTAATAAAGCTTATGTTGTAATATCGATATATAGATAAAATCTACGACATACCGAATCAGACATAATAATAATAACTCTTCATTGGAAACCAAACATGTACATGATAGTTGCAAATCTTCTGGTCTGGAAGCTGTGCTTCAAGGACCAGCGTCTCAATTATGACATATACATATTCCCATTTGTAACCTAACAACAATAAGTTCGAACATACATAGCTGCCACACGTAAGGTTGGAAATCGCAAGACACATCCCGCCCTTGGAGCTACTACAGATATTATGCAACGGACATCAGGCCTGTGCCAACGAATTAAAATAAATGGTCCGAGATAAATATAGAAAAACATTTAAAAATGTGCAAGCCGACACGGAATTTTTACACTCAAAAATATGCAACAACAAACCCAACCAATACGGTTGTCGTTAATACGAGTGGGTGCTTCAATTACTGCTGGCTTGCTTACGCATTAGCGACTAGAATTGGTTATTATATTATACTATATTTTAAGTATATATTATTGTCTTCTAAGATCTCCTTATAATATTAGAGTAAGATTCCGGGATGCAGCT
>DWPT01008702.1:0-10055 GCA_018251895.1 Agathymus mariae mariae
AAGCCAATTTGTTACCTCCTGTTTAAGGTGATGAGTATGCATCTTAATAATATTTAATATCCTGTTTACTTTGTTGTATATATGTTTGATGATGTATATCGATAAAAAGGCTTACCTATATTAAAATTTTCTAAAATTATTGATAGTACATAATTGGCCCCTTAAAAGATTTATTATGACGATAAATTTCGAAGATGACACCCAATTTCTCCCCGTTACTAGTCACTATGTTATTCAATAAATTTTATGTACTCTATCAGCCAGAGTTAATCCTTTGTTCACTAGATTCATCGGTAACACCTAAAAATGCTTAGAAATCCGTTAGAGAAACATATAGTGGAAATGTCACTTGATCCAATTTTACAAGCACCAAATAAATTAATCAATTGATCAAACTGCAGGTGAACTTCAAGTTAAACAACAAAATTATGTTGTTGAAGTATCGAACATAATAAATAATAATAATGAACTGGCTGTAATTTAATAAAAACACAGTTATTACAGTAATTTTTTTAATACCAAGGTTGTCATTTTTATGTAATATCGAACAAAATAGACCGTTTAAATGATATTCAATGACAAATCGATTAAATTATACGTTTCGCGAGTCACCATTACAAAAGTTTGGAATAATCGTCCATTAAGCTGCGAGCTCACGCTTGTATTCGCGGTGGACTGCCTATAAGTCACTGCAGACAATAGTGACACTCATGAACTCATCATTAGATATGGCCTCTACTCAGCAGCGCCACGCTCTGAACGCGAACTGTCTGATTAGAGAACGTTTAAGGCATTCGTACATCGGACGCGCTGCGTCGTGTCAGGGAATCGAAATTCAACTGGGCTTATTAATTTGCAATGAAAGCCATGGTCTGATTTGCTGCCCGGAACCGTCGCTTTGTCAAATTATTTATATTGGTAAGTCACGAATACATAAATAAAGAAATATTTGTTTTTATTGTTAATGTTGTCATTATTAACGTTACAGACAAAGTACAATACCACAAAAGGTTTGTTAAAAATCGAAAATTAGGTGGCATTATCTCCGATTTTTTTTATTCTAATCTAATTCCAATAAATTATAGTATTAAAAATAAAGCCGTTAACATTTTAACACAAAATAAGTTGAATAGGTTTAAGAACCTGTTTAAAGGCCATAAAAAAACAATAAAATGTGTGACAAAACATCACAATTTAAAAATGCAATCATAAGCCATATTATTACAAAAAAATAAAGGATCCCACGCACAAAATCAAATGTTTAGTCTTACAAAAGCTTAAGACACATTATTGATTCCTCACGAAGATGCAAAGTCTTTGCCAGAAATCAACAGCGGTTCTACGTAGCATGCAGTAGTGTTTATACTATGCCAAGCCAAGTAATGGCGTTACTGCATGCCAGTACATTCGATGTCCCTATGAATGTCACGCTTATTGAAATTCAACCACCTTTCGGTGTAAATGTCGAAGACGTGGCTAATTCTATTTTTGGGTTGGAGATTATTCTAGTGAATACTTTTAAAGCTGATTCCTGTTACTTATCCCTTACTAGTTAACGATTGGCTTCGTTAAGTATAAACTTTGGTAAGCGAGAAATCCGGGAAGCGATAGATTGTGAATTAAATTTATAACCCTAAATTTAATCTTGAGAAAAAGACCTGAAAGAGAAAACAGTTCTCTTTGAGAATTTATTCATAGAAATCATTTCTACAAAATATAATGAACCAATGTTTCCTATTAGAAGGATAGGGCGGCGCTTATAACAACGCTAACAAAGATTTAAGTTTCGTGATATCCCAAGAGTATTGCTAAGATGATACTAAAGAAAAATAAGAATCCTAATAAGAATAAAATCTAATAATATAGACCAGTTACAGCTAGGGATGCATAGAAACAGTACAAATAGAAACAGAAAAGTACTAACAATCAAATTTATTTCCCGTAAAGAAAAACAATAGCCTTTCAAGGATTTTGATATTGATCATGTTTTAAGTAACATAATCATTAATATGCAAGTGAAAATAGACGAAATGACACAAACAATTGTCCGGAACAAAACAATCGGTGAATGGATCTATTAGCTTAACAAATCGTACATACAATACTTTAGGCTTGTGCACCAGTGACTAAGGAATATGTTGACACTCATATCATTCGGTTTTCTTCTATATATACTATAAAGTTTCAAGACTTCCATTACTATCGTAGTAAAAAAATTGTAGATGTGGTATAAGAAGATTACTTTAATAATTATTGGGCATCAAAAGTAAAATTCATTTTCGGTTTATTAAAAATTGATACGTATATCTTCAGCGTTTGTTCCGATCGAATTGCTGACCTGTTGAACGAAAGAAAGAAAGAAAGAAAGAATATAACATGTACTTACCAAAAAGTACGTATTGCTAAATTTAAGGAATTTATTTTTTATTAATTTTTACTGACTCAGAACTAATATAACCGCTATAGCTCGCAGAATTAGCCATAAGTGGCAATGAGCGAGATACGTTCTTAGGACTGATAACCTAAGGAGAACATCTTCGAATGGCGTACACGCCTTGGTTAAAGAAGCACAGGACGCCCTCAGACCAGATGGACCAATGACCTGACAAATCAGCACAGGACTATTGGATTCTGGGAGCCCGGGACCGATCGAAGTAGCGCCAATTAGGAGAGACTTATGTCCTGTAATGGACTGTAAAAAACAGATAGGTTGATAGAACTATCGCAGAACAAGACGACAATTTAAAACTTTTTGCCAAATTAAAAAAATATATCAAAGTAGTTTCCATCCCGCTCCGAAATGACATATGTAAGTTTTTAAAAGTAATGTGTACATGTTCCACTAATATATTGGAATATTTCTTGCGTTACGACAGTTGAAATACAAGTATTAAATCTCTTGATACAGCACAAGCCGCCATCGCCGGACGTGCACGTACGAACCTCTTTTGGTTCCACACCGCTCAAAGGGCCATATACGTGGAGCGAGTTGGCGTTCAAACTCATTGTAATTTATGGATGTCCACACGCTTTGCCCCGCGAATGCTAAGTCTGGCGATGAAAGGATTAGCCGCAGCTAACAGGTCAGCAGTACCAGCTGGAGGTTTATTCACGCAGCGAACGGGGTTATTGCCTATTTGTGTGTCAGCCATACTTCAAGTTCTGTGTCGATTCAGCATTCCTACGTATGGTACTCGTCGACTGGACTTTGTGCGTGTGATCGTAGGCACAATATATATCAATGTATATTGTAATTTTACCTGTGATTCGGGTACTTGGTTTATATTTTGCGCAGATATTTTCAACCAATTTCAAGGACCATGGTTGCGGATTTCGAACAAACTTTGTTAATATCGTGAGTACTCACATCAGACTAAAAATTTTTAGAATTCATGACGATATAAGATCATAATCATATGTTTTAAGAATTAAGAGATATAAAAAAATCTTTGAATTAATGTAAAAGTTAACTCAATAATTTTGATACTAAACTGAATGAGGTGAGTTTGCAGAATGCTGGTGATATACCGCGATGGATTGCTCAGCTGATCTTATGGCCTTCTGCAGATATATAATTCATTAGATTTTTATATTTTAAACTAGCAAATGCCCTCGTTTCGCTTCGGAAAAACTATCTTACACTTAAATATAGCGTCTGCAGTTTTCTGGGGTTTTCTCGTTCTATGTATAAGAAATACCATTAATTCATCTTTTTTATTACTGGACGGATTTCAATGAAACAAACTTTAAGTATTAAGTAACGTTTACTGTAATACATTAGTGGAAACCAGAACGAAATCGGTTTAGCCGTTTCTGAGATTACCGGGAACAAACGCACAGATATAAACAGACAAAAATTCTATCAAATATAGTTATGTGTTCTATTGCGTTAATAAAAGCCCCTGATAATATTTTTTCTCATATATCGTTCGTGTATAGAAAGCGATCAGTTAGAATTTTATTATTAATATATAGATATTGTTTGTAATTTTAAACACCTATACCTACTACTAAATTATTGTGGTTTTTTCTGAGTTATACATATTATAATAGTTAGGTGTATTGTGACCATGATTCATGATTGAACAAAATATCGGTATAAAATACAAAGATCGATCGTATCCCATTACACAAACTCCAACTATCGATGTACGTGTGCGCACAGTAATCACTCTTTGATGCACATAACATGTCTCCAGAATAAAAGACATAAAATAAGAATTTTAATCACATAAATAATGTCAGCGTTAATGCGCAATTGTATTTCTAAGTCTAGACACAATTATTCTGAAGTCCTTTTGTTAATCTAAAATGCATAATATGACACGCGTAAATTTAACTTACGTACGTACGTGCGTCGGACATGGGACTACGCTGATTCACGGCTAAACTTTACATTTTCTATTTTTTATTAGTTTTTGGCGTCGACTACTTAATGACTTCACGCCTGCGGCCAACCGACTTATCTTTATCTATTCTTGTCATCACCAACACCTCTATGTTGATAGATTTAAAGGTCAGTTTTCGATTAATACAATATAGGAAACTGCAGAAGCCGATTTGGCCGTATTTGGTTAGTGTATTCTCGACACGGTTGAAGGAAGTAAAGAAAACTATCAACTCCGAATATAAAGTCAGACAATAAAATTTGGAGGTGAAATTTATTTATTGGCCCACGAACTATTTTTATACCCGATTCAGAGTAATTTTATTGATTTATTAGCGTTCAAATGGCTCGCTACTTTATGGTTGTTTTATTTGTTTCTGTAGGAAATAACAGCCCAGCAATAAAGGTGCGATCCGATGTTATGGCTCTGTAATGTAATATGAATATTAATTGATGGGAGCTACCAACTTCTCACGGATTTCTGATATAAAATGTTTTAACAAAATCTTCTTATGACACGCAACGAGCTAATTAGTTACAAAACGGTCTCAAGTTGTGTCTAGAATTATTCTTCAATGACCATATCCTATAACAAAGACGTACTGCACATTGTGAATAGAATCTTTCCCGACTATTGCCCGAGTTGGTTAAGTTTAGATTGTTTGGAACAAGTTTTTCGATATAAATTGAAACTTACTCGTATGCACGTCATTTTTTTACTTCGAAAATATGCTGTATCATCATTAAGGAGAAATTCCTCAGCTTAAGTAGTTCCAGGGCCTCCAACAAGGCTTTACAAATACCATCTAACGATAGAAGGATGCTAACATAAACTGCAAAGTAGGGATGATTGGATATGCAATTTGGGATCTGGATACGGATATGGATACGGATATTAAATGATGTAGGGATTGGAAAATAATATATAACGGATTTACTTTGACTTTATTTCTAGGTGTTATCTGGTATTAAAATCATAGAAAAGAACAATAGCCTTAAAATGGAATAATAAAAACTATCTAAAAATGTCAACAACCCGGCTAGTGTGTCAGCTCGGCGGGCAAAAACCTAGCATAACTTTTCATTTAGAGTCTGCCTCTGTACGAAATTGTTCAAAACCTTTATGGTCGATAGTCTCAATTGGTTACGGAGCTCCTTACGTCCCTACTGCAAACCATGGTAACGCTTAATTTGTTTTTAAACTGAATTGAGTATTTCATTGCTCTAAACTCATATTATTATCATTAACCAATAAGCGCTAGGAACGTCAAAAGTAGGGCTTTTGAGTTTAAGATTTCGTTTTATGCCAATTTAATGTTGACCGCTTTTAAAGTTCGTGGTAACATCTTAAATTGTTGTCGAGCATTAACTTAAAGTTATCTTGATTCGGTGAGTCATAAGTATCGTTTTTTACTATCGTTCTCTTTACCTTTAGTTGTCAGTTTTTATAAAAAAGTCATACTCCATACAACCCCAAATAAGAGTTCTATAAGTCACTAAAGTACGTAAAAAATCCGATAGTTATAAATTTAAATTGTAATCCTAAGATATCATGAAACACCAAATGTGTCCAAACATTGTTAAGTAAATTTTCAAAACAACCATACCTAAAAGGTTTCCCTTCCGACAACAGCAGAAACGTGAAATTTTGAACAGAGGCTCTTAATATTGCTGCCACAAGCGCAAAGTAACTTGTTTTATAAATTCATCTCTTAAAAACGTAGAATGTACGACGACTTCGCGAACGACATTGCATGCGCCTGCTAATTAATTATAAGAATTTAATATCTACTCAATTTAACTAAAAATGTTGCAGAAAAATACCTCATGAAATGAACCACCCTCGAAGTTAACTGCAATGGTTTTTACCCGTGGCACCCCGATTTCAGTACATACATAATTGCTACTAACAAAACTAGTTGCATAAAGAAAAAAGTTGACTCAATAAAAACGTTAGGTTTACGATGAGTGCTAGATCTGTCTGCAAATGGATCCAAGCCAATTTCTTAGAGTGATTTTTATTAGTTCACTTCCCGAGACTCGATGACACGTTAACATCATTTTTATTCATTTGCTTCTAAAATAAACCGATCTTAAGATCTATTTACATGCAGGGTTTACTAAGAGCGGAATAAGAACTCTTTCTTTCTTTCTTACTTCTCATTTCCTGGCCGACAACGCATCAGCGATACCTTTGGTCATGCTGATGTCCATGGGCGACGGTGACCACTTACTATAAGGTGGCTCGTCTGCTCGTTCGTCGGCTATTGACTTTAAAAAAATCATAACAAATATGAGTAGCAACATTGCAACATATCGTCAACTCTGTCTCTCAACAGGGACACTGGTTGTCAGTACTCTTCATACATTACTATCCTTGCACCCTGTTATACTCAGATCTCAAACCAAAGCCGTTATCACCAATATTGATTATGAAGCTGAAACACTTGGGCAACTGCAGTTATAGACACAGCGTTTTGGGAAGACAGGCAGGAAATATGATGTATACAAACAATTATTTATTCGAACGCCATTAACTTCTGTCTCTATATTTCGTGAAAGCGCTGATTAACAGAGTGTGCATACCAACAAAATAAATAAAACTCCTTTGAAAAACCACCGTAAATAATAGTTTCGGTATATATTAAGTATTCTTAATTCAAGACCATAAGACGTCTTCATGTCAAGACACCTCGAAAACATTGGTCAGAGACCGTGGATGCCGACAACGTTATTGCAATTGACATAAAACGTCAGTGTATGTACAATATCCTTTATCCTAATGCCATAAAGACGTCTTCACCCGACGAGCCCGCGAAAACGTAAAGTACGCTCAGTCGTCAAAAAGCGGATATATAGTCATTGTTTTATTTAATATGTTGTGCAAACGACCTACAACATTTTATACACTAAGTAATAAGTTGATGTAGAACTGGAGTGTTGTGAATATACTTCTCTAACTTAGTATATCGTCTACATAGTAATCGTAGTTTTTCTATTGTACACATATTCTACTATTCTCTCTATTATCTATATAATTATATTCACTTTTACGTATCTACAATATAAATATTATATTTAGTTATTATTTCTGCTTTATTTATCATCTCTTTATTATATACCGCCTTCGCTGTCTCTGTTTTTCCCTGAGGTCGACTGGCAGAGAATGCCTCTAGCATTAAGCCCAACTGTTGTTCCATTTTTTAAGGTATAATAAAGTTTTAAATAAATAAAAATAAATTATATAAGTTTAATAGAATGCACTAATAAACACAGCGACTTTAATGGGGAATCGGTCAAACTCCCAGACAGCGTAACTCGGTCAGTAGTCAGCCCACCGAGCGTAGGTTCCCGGGTTCGACTTACGACCGCTGCAGACAATATGATGGTAATTAACAATCCTACAATTAGTCCGGGGTAAGGCTCCCTTATTCACCTGCTCACTCTTGCTTTGATGATGGTTCGAATCTCGATCACCTTAGGCCATAATTAATATTCGCTGCTCACACCAGCAAAAGCTTTCGTAACGGAACGCGAACCGATTCTAATTCGCTAGCCATAGTTCTCAATCCGATACATAAATCGAACTGTGAACTCGATGTGAATAACGGCTGTGGTAATGAAGTGATTGATATTGGTGAAGCGTGATGATGTATTTGAATAGGTGTAAATTACATATCTATGCCATGGGACATTTATTTTAACCTGTTAGATGTAAGCGGTTTGTAAGGTTTTGTACGGGTATCGTAAAGGTTCTGGACAGATGGACGGATGGATGGACCGATGACCTTCGGAGGGGAAGGTAAAGAGTCAGAGAGACGGACAGACAAATAGGCGGACACAAAGACAGACTATCCAGCAGGGAGACAGACTGATGCACATACGAAAAAAGGACAGACAGAAGGCCGGACATACACACGGACAGACGCACTAACAGACCCTCAAAAAAACAGACAGACGGATGGATGCACAGTCAAACATAAATAAATAAACGGAATCATACAAACCGCACTTGTAGAGTGGGCTATCTGAAGTCCAAAAAATCTTACACTTTTTCCTACCTACGAAGCTTTAGTCTTGCAGAAGAAACTACGAAGGGGCTAGAAGGTGGCGAGAAGAGGCTCAATAGAAGTCGCTTGGCACATATCGTTTAGACATAGGGTTGTTCGAGAAGTTTTAGTGGTATGCCAAAAAACCAACATATCACGTAAATACATTCCCCAACAGTATAAAGCCAAACAAAAGACGTGATAATGGTTTCACCCTAACGCGTGTTTAACAAATAATAAAAATCTCTCACACGCCTTTCAACAAAAAGTTTTACATAACTAACTACATTTCTAAGTAAGATGCGGTCAAAGCAATCTATAAACCGCGTAATTACGGACGCGTGCTTAGTTCTGCGGTCTCGACTCTTAACCATTACACGCTTTTTTAACCAATCCAAACTAACCGTGAACTTGTAACCACAACTCAGAATGCCTATGGGGTTAGAGTTACCCATGGCATTGCGTCTATGTTTGTAGTTTGTGAGAACTGGTATTTTAAACATGCTATGAAATTCGAATAATAACAAAGGGGGCGCTCTCTACAATCCGGTTTTCAAAGATCGAATTTTGATTTACTCATTTTCTGTGTGATTATTTTGGTTTTATTTGTGTTCAATCGAAAGTAATAATATTTATACTTCGACTATGTCTAAGTTAAAAAAAGGTTTTCTTTAAAAACTTTATATGTATTGAATTGGCATTCTAAATTGAGTTAACATTCTGTTTAGAATGCCAATTACAGTGCCAAGAAATCTTCGAAAACGGTTAATTCGGTCGTTTTTTTTGCATATTTGACACAATTTGTCCACAAATTATCCTAACTGTGTCACAGCCACCTGCAGTACAGTTGATCCCAGTAAGAAAGTATTGATGTATAAAAGTTAATTTAGTTTTCGTTTATACTTGTACTAAGTTTTTTTTGTTAAAGACACTCAAATATATATTATTAACAAAAACAGATACTCGAACGATAAGTCCTGCCATGTTCACCATTAGTCGACCATAATTATCTTTGTCAAAATTCCGCAGGATTTTGAAAATTTTACATTGATAAAAGTTTCAAATAATCAACATTCGTAATAAAAAAATATATAATACACATATATATATATATATTTTACCAAAAGACAAAAAAATGTAGTCTCTTTATCATCTTTTTAATTATTAACTTAGCAGTTAAAATACCTATAAACTCAATATAGTTGCGTTTAAAAATTGAAGTCAATTTAGATGTACAACGCACTATCATAT
This sequence comes from Agathymus mariae mariae, assembly GCA_018251895.1. Lineage (NCBI taxonomy): Eukaryota > Metazoa > Arthropoda > Insecta > Lepidoptera > Hesperiidae > Agathymus > Agathymus mariae. The sequence continues at coordinate 9,688 of DWPT01008702.1, forward strand.
TTTATTCGAAGGCTGTACACAGTTCACTTCAGTACCCACTTCAAGTAACATTCGTAACCAAATGACACGGTCCCGTACAAATGTGTTTTAATATAATCTGCATACAAGAATGTACTGTGTATTTTACCATAATGTAATCTAGAAACATACGATTCACGCTGGATCAAGTTATATTCTAATACCGTTTACTGCGTGGTCGATACGACTTGTTAAGGCTCAGATTCGTTGTAATAAATATTTTTAATACTTCATAATTAAATAAATAAACGTTTACACACTCACACCCCCGCCCTAGGATACCCTGTGTTGCAGCTGGCATGGACATACACAAATATGACATCACAAATATCCATGACCCGAGAACAAAC
>DWPT01008703.1:0-10055 GCA_018251895.1 Agathymus mariae mariae
ATATATTAGCCAAAAAGAACAGAGACACCAGGCAACTGGTAAAAGAATAATGAACTAAATTAAAAAAAACTACCCCATGTCACTTCTTAAAAATATTTTGTTCTTTATTTGTTAGTAATTTTGAGAAAAAAGACATATAAATTAATAATCAAGTAATTTTGAATGTATAAATTGGTGTATTATACTTTATATTGAAATAGTTAATATACATATAAATATGTCTCTAGATCTCATGCTATGTTTGTTTCTCCACTGATAAAGATATATTTATATCAGGTAATGTACCCAGCATGCTTCCACAATGCTACTATCAATATTTATATCATATAAACAACAATTGCTCATTCATACCTTCACAACCAAATACCATGCGGAAGGCATGGACACAGTTAAAATGCTAGAAACTTCTTTAATCATGTTTGTGTCCCGGTTGAGACCAAAACCTGTATTGTTTAGCAAACAGAGTCATTAGCAACTGGACACCAACTTCTATTTAAATTTTATGTGGATACTGATAGATAAAGCTACTTTTCATACTACATACAAATGATGTTTCATTTTGGGTAATTTGCGTCTGAACATCCATGTTGTTAAAAAATACAATATCTGATATTTTATCATGTTTTTTAAAATGATAAGGTTAACAACAGGTTAGTAAATATATTTTTATACTTTGCAGGAACAAGTTGAAGTTCATGTCATTCTTGCGTAAGCGGTGCAATGTAAACCCAGCCCGTGGACCATTCCACTTCAGAGCTCCATCTAAGATTTTGTGGAAGACTGTTAGAGGTAAGGAAAAAAAAACATCATCTTAAGTTAATTATCTCAATCAAACATTGATTTTATTCTGTAAGATATGTGTGTGTGTGTGTGTGTGTGTGGCTAAAAAATAATAGTTTTTATTGTAACTATTGATAGTATATAAAGAAATAGTTGACATTTGATGGATTTTGTAACTATTTAGAACAATATTTATATACACACTGATATTCAGCTAACAGTTGCACAAACTAAGGATATTATAGATATGAAATTATGAATCTGGATACAGACATATGAATAATATTTTACCGCTTTCGGTTATGGTTACAGATGTGAAATTATTTCAGATATCTGATAGTTTCGGTTACGGTTATGGAGCTTCTTAACAAACTATATTTTAAAAGCTATTGGAAATTCTACTTTAAAGCTTAATGATTATTCTATCTAATTACCTACATTATTTGACAAATCTGTGATAATACATTTTCTATGAAGCTACTTTTGTTTGTATTATATTCAATATTTTTATTAAATGTATAATGATTTGGAACTTTTGTATCACAGGTATGATCCCACATAAGACCGAGCGGGGAAAGGACGCTCTAAGAAGACTGCGTGCTTATGATGGCTGCCCTCCTCCTTATGACAGCCGTCGTCGTGTTGTGGTCCCTGCTGCCCTTCGCGTCTTCTGTTTAAGGCCTGGTCGCAAGGTACAATTTCATTGTTGTATATAATGGCTGTCCACACATATAATACACAGCTATAAATAGAGGGCATTTTAGCAGTTGTCTGCTAAGCAAGCATTCTTGCATGCTGGGTTTATTTAAAGTGATGTTTATCTGGGTAATTTGCAACTGAAAGAGTATTTATATTGAATTTTGTATCTGAATAAATCGCTCATTAATAAATCAAATAATATCACATTTTCAAATAAGTTAGGTTTAATATATTGATTTGTTATTTTATTTTTGCAGTACTGTCATGTTGGCAGACTCTCGCACGAAGTTGGATGGAAATACCGTGAAGTCGTCCGAAAACTCGAAGATAAGAGAAAGTTCAAGGCCATTCACAGAGTTGCCTATGAAAGGAAACTTAAGGTAATAGACAAATCCCACAATTAACAAAATACATACTGTAATTAAATCTATGATGATCAAGTTTCTTACCTACATTATTTGATGTGTTATGAAAATAAGTTAAAACTGAACCCTAAATAATATATTTAAATGTCTGGTAGTTTTCTTCTATGTAATGTTAAAATTTATTTGTGTTTCTAGGGCATCACCAAGGATGCTGGTGCGAAGGTGGCAAAGGCGACGGCATCCTTCAATGCTGTCATACAATCCTACGGATACAATTAGGATTAAGAAGTTTTAAAAAATAAACCTATGGTTAACCAACCGAGTTTCATTTAGTAAAGAAATACTTCGAGAATATAAGAAGTGTATCATCCTCCTGTAAGCATTGTTAAATATGTCTGTTCATTCCTGTAAGGCCTATTCAATCAGGAAAAACTTATTTTTTGTTAAATTAGTTTCCCCAATATTCATAAACTTCAAATCTACCTTTACCCTTCAAAGCTAAATTTTTCAGAATTCTGCAGTGGGTATTTACTATGTGTGTGCAACTCTGATTTAATGAGCATTGATTATAATGTCTTCTTCATTGCACAGTGGCTTCGAACTTCTTATTGTATTGGTTATTAAAATTACTTTTGTGGATGTTAAGCAGTTAATTAGATTCAGTAATATCAAGTGTAATCAATAATTGATACAAATTACTTAAAAACACTTAAGTAGATAACTATTCTTAAAGATAACAAAAATAAAGAATTGTAATGGACGAACCTGGTGACTATCCAACAATCGAGCTAAATTTGGTTAATATGTGTGGATTGCATGCAGCTCCATACGTTCGTGTTCGTTGATTCTCAAAGGATTTTTTGTTTTGTCACAATATTTGTAACCACATTGAAGCCATTTATATTATTTTAAAAGGAATCGAAAGTACTTTTCAGCAATGTTTCACAATGCAGGACACTGTGTTGCAACCAGAACTTCTGATAGCATTGGTTGAACTTCTGTTTAAACTCCTCGTCGGTGCTGATGGTAATCAATTCTTTTTGCATTGTCATATGGACTTCTTCCATAACTGTGATTTTGTACGGATTTATTATCCATTGAGAAATTTGTCAATTTAATAGATCCTCAAAACTCTTTACATATAAAAAACTGACATAATGAAATGATGTTATTTTATTATAATGTTTGAAACATTTTTTTTATGGTGCATGCTGACAAACGAGCAGACCAACCATGATAATAATAATATTAACGACTTAATAATAATATTGATAATATAATCTTCACGCAAAGCCCTACCACCTAGCAGGCTGACTTCTGTCGCCTGTAACGTCACCCTATTCTGCTAGTATGGAATTGGGGGGAGTATTCTAGGCCTGCTCAATACGGCCAATGGTTTCTGGTAATTTTGTCAAATACGGACACAATATTCTTCCCTGCTTAAATTTCTTTTATAAAGAAATGAACCTATATAGACCGATATGATTATTTATTTTAATAAAATTGAGATCGTCGCCCTGAAGCTGCAAATTAACTTTGTTCAACATATCAAAGATAAGTCAAGTAATAAATATCTGCTTTACAATTGTTCAGATATTTTTCTTGTTTAAAAATTAACCGAGTTGTACATATCTATGGTTGTACACTGGCGCACAAGCCATACTGAGAACCACGCTAGTGGTTCGATTTACAGACGAAAATGTGGCGGACTTGTATGTGTTAAGCGCATTTTTAACAGAGCCACTAAATAATTCAGGATGAGGCTTTACCCACGGTTGTCCCATAGTGGATTGTTCGGAGTGTAAGACCCAGTTGCCAACCTGATAGCAAGTTCTATTCGAGTTATTCGTTTTGAACACCTTTGCTTACTTCGCATATGGGGCTAGGCTGGAGTCCAAATCGACCTCAGAGCTCGTGGTACGTCGTATTGAACATCGGACGATGCAATGGGACAGATTTCTCCTCTGACGGTCACCGGGCCTGTACCATCTAGCTTAACCCCAACGTTACTCTTGCATAGTAGTGGCATTTTTGCCTGCCTCGCAAGCTACTACACTCTTACGACAATCAACTGTGTAATATTTTTAATGTGTTCACCTGCATTATCTGAGACCATGTAAAACGGGATCCCTATTTCTTTCTTGGCTTGTAATTTGTCGTCAATATGATGCCTCTTGTGTTAGAGACGTGCATGGGCTGCGATGACAACTTGCAACCAAGTGGCACGTGTCGTGGCATAATTATGATATGATTTATCACATTAGCAATGCAGACCGATTTCGACAGACATTTTTAACTGTTCTTTTTTTTTAAAGTTTAAGAAATAAGGAACTTTAATGGGTGGTCAGACAATTTCCGTAATGTAATATTCCTGCTCCTAGTTGATGTTATTTTGAACTTTTTTAATATATTATTTTTAGTATGAACTCAGACGCTTAGATTTGTCATTTTACAAAAGGCAGACTTAATGTTTAGTGACATTTTCAAGGTACAACCATGGCAATAGTTACCAAAGGTAGGTTACAATTTAATAAAAATTAAGAGCTAAAATAATAACGATATTAAAAAATACATTTATACTGGTTTTAAAAAGAAAAGTGACAAAGTATGTCGTTCTAAACTTAAACACAGAATTTCTACAATCTAACTGCTACCGATATAAATATTCATACATACGATAGAAATATTCTCATGCGTCGAGGAATAGCATTTTCGTATCCAAATCTATCAACAGAACTTGAAATCAATGATGGACACGGCTTTGAACACAGCTCAAGTATTTCTATCTCTTGAAAAATTCCGCTCCTTATCCCCAGAACTTGTCATCAATTACGGGTTGTAATAACAATGATGAATAAATTATATTTGTCATATACATACATATACGTTGCGGGCAATGTAGAAAAAGTAAAAATTTTTTTTTGGGATTTTGGATGAATTTTGGTATATTAATCAAAGCGATAGGAACTGGTTTTTACTTGTTCCTGGTAGGTTGTGTGTACGATGTCTATGCTAGCTGTATTGAAACCAGTAAAGAGTTCCAGAGGCACGTATCTGTAGCAGTGAAAGATTTACTATAGGAAGAGTATCTAAAGGTAGAAAAGAACCAAGAAGGAAGAGAGTGTTTATTCAAATATCATCCCCGCAACCCCGCCAGTTGCCTCTTCGAGTGTCATGGCATAATCATATGGTAAATCTAACTACTATTCACTTTTATTTGAGTAATTCGTATCTGAAACCAATAAATGAGAAAAACATTAAGACTTCAATCCTTCTTGAAGAAGTCGGAGATTCATCGTTATTCTTGAGGATTAGGATGGTATAGCCTGTTCATTATTATTGCTGCCAAAATACGTGAAAATGATACGGTTGTTTTTTTTTATGGTAACAGCCAACAAACGAGCAGACGAGCCACCTGATGGTCAGTGGTGACCGTCGCCCATGGACATCAACAAGACCGAAGGTATGACAGATGCGTTGTCGGCCAGGAAATGAGAAGAAGGTAAGAAAGAAAGTACTGGCTCTCAAGCCCCCAGCCGGAATACGACGAGTCGTTTGGCGGCTGACTGAACCAGGAGGATGGTAGCTAGCCAGGCAGGCTTCACGGAAAGATAATAATACCAATAATAACATTAACGACTAAATAATAATAATACTGATAATATAATCCTTACGTGAAGCCCTATCACCAAGCAGACTGGCTTCTGTCGCCTCTTACGACATCCTGTTCTGCCAGCATGGAATTGGGGGAGTATTCTAGGCCACCTCAATACGGCGCAATTCTGCATGTTAAGATTGACTGAAATCTTATTTTATTGGCTGATTCCATTGACGTTCAGATATATTTAAGCAATCCTGACCACTACTATGCAACCCAAGAGCTGGCTGGTGGAAATGATACCTAGTCAACGGGGATCGCTCAAAGTACATGTCGCTGTTGCCGCAAGCACCTCACCGGGCTTGCCACAAGCGGAATCCCCTCGGCGAGGGTCCGCAGCGCAACAGCAAGAAGAAGGTCACCAACAGGACTTGCACCGACTCGCTGAATGACAGCTTTCCCTCTAGGAAGGGTGTGCCACCGGGTCGAAGGGTTGTTGTCCGGGAGCTATTCGCTCTCCGGTAACGCCCTGTCGTCCCGGGGCTCCGCAAACAGTTAGCGATCTGGGCAGGTGCGAGCGCGTTCGCACCCGATTAGAGAAGCCTGCGACCGAGCCTAAAACAGTATTTGTCGAACTGGAGACGGTAGGGCCAGAAAACTTTTTCACCGAGTACTAGCATCACCAGCAGTGCTGTAGAAAGAGAGAGGAGATACATATCCCCCACGGAGAGCATTTTTAAGTTTACCCCCGGCGCGGTTGATTTACTAAGGGTCGGCTCCGAGGAGGATCAAGTTCTGTGAAGGGAGCCTAAATACCCCCAACGGTCATTTACTGTCCCTAGAGGCATCAAGACCAGAAGAACCATGTCATCCCTGGAGGAACAAGTCCCGGAGAAGATGCAGACGATCGTGGGGAAACTCATCCTACGATAACGACGATTCCTTCGAAGAAATTATCGAGTTAGAAGCGCAGGCGAGGGTCTCAAGGGAAGTGAAGGCGTTTGCCATCACGTCTCGGTCGCGGTCATCGTCACATATAGCCACCCATCCTGCCGGGATGACCCATAATATAAGTTTCAAATATATCAAAAATTGCCTAAATTTGTTTAGTGGTTTTAGTGTTACACGTGGACAAGCACAAGAATTCCATGTAAGGCACTAATAGTTTTATAGAGATTTCTATGAGGAGTAAGGGGTTAGGAGGTTTAATAAATAAGAAACAGTAACCGACAAACGAGTACACGGGCTACCTAATAGCAAATAGTGACCGCCGTTACCCAAGGACGTTTGTAGCGTAGACGCGTTACCGTCTGAGAAAGATGCAGGACGTCTGCTTAGTATCCTAGTTGTCACACTTCTAAACAAAACTCATAAAACAGTCATGGTAGCTAGCCAGACAGACAAACAACCTTACCACGAGTGCATGCACGAGTACGGTCGGGATCAAGGTGGCTGGTATAGAACAGCGACAAGGGCAATCCGACGTCATTGCTTCATTTGTCTTTTATCATGACATGTGGATTCTTGGAATATGAAATTGATTCGAGGTTGGATGATGGAGCCCCTAACACCTCTTACGTTAGAAACTTATTGGACATAATAATTATACATTAATGTATAGTGAAAACTGCTGAGAACGACCTGATTTAACTAATGTCACACAAATTCAATTTATAGGGTTCCATCTATTGCTCCAGTGGGTTAGATCTGATAAATTATTTCACGCGCGAATACAAATTTTCTTGTGCAGCTGTGGCCGACGATAACACAGTGTCGACCGGAGCCAAATAGTTTTAATACTTATAACTTAAGTTTGAGCCCAGCTCAGATCATTGGGGCTCGCTGTGTTTAAGAAATAAATATCGTGATTTAACAAAAAAATTCAATTACTATATGTAATTCACAGAAATGCCACACCGAAAATCTGATAGAACTTCTAAGAACTTGAAAAATCATTTTTTAAATCACATTAGATGCAAATCAAGAACGCACCTATTCTTGTTTTATTGTCGATAAGTATGTAATCATCTATATTACGTTCTAAGGACCATACCCTATACTCCAGTGGTGGACAGGTTTTCGGTATAAACTTACATACACTACAATAAAAAATATTCGGTATTTTACGTACATTGTAAACATTGTATTATAAACAAGATTTATTAGTCTTAATTAAAACTGCGTTGAGAAACAGCAGGTAGATAAATATTTATAAGTGTGCACACCGAGTCTGTTAATTTAAAATTGATTTAAATATTCATGAGCGAGGTGAGTACTTAGATATTTGTAATTTTATATTGTCAATTTCCTGTTTAATGTACATAATAACATTTATATTTGTAATTGTATAGCAAAATTTATGTTCTTTTAATTATTGAATCCATAAAAAAATATTCTAAGTTTACATTCCATCGAATTAGATAATAAAAGATTTAGTTTAATTAAAAAACGAATTGTAAATTTATTCTACTACAAAACTAAGTATTCAGTACTGATACAAGCACAAACTACTGATTTATTATATTACAATCAATCAAAACCTGCAGGCTTCTTATTGTAAAAATAATCTAATATGCTTCATAATTATTTTCGAAACGTTATGCTGAGCATTTAACAAATTTAACAGTGATAAACGCTTGTCAATTCATAATTTTCGCTGCCAGGATCAAAATATCTCGGTCTCAGTCTAAAGTTCCTTTTGTGCAGAATATTGAAAATTGAATGCGTTCTAGCGCTAAATAGAGATTTAATAGCTACTACGAAAGATTCAGTATATAAGGAGCATCTAAGGCTGTATGAGATCAGTACAGAAGCAACATCTAAAGGAACTACTACCAAAGAAGTAGAAAAATATCAACATCCAGAGAGCTATTAATATGCATAACTGGCATTTAACCCTATTTTTAATACTAACTGTACTTCAACCAATTTTCTCCGAGCATAGCTCCATTGATGGCGGGCGGTGCTGCATCTATTGTCCACGCTCATCAGCTGCAGAAGAAAGTCTTTGTCTACGTGGACAGTATCGATTTGTCAAATCACCTCTCGAAGTTTCAGCTTTGTATGATCAAAGTGAACGTCGTATCAGCCACCGTAATGAAGTAAGAGAGATAAGACTACGACCGCCAAACTTCATCGATGATAGATATTTAGGACATCACACCCTGAAACCCGATGAAGAAAGCAGGAGTATTGGCGACAGGAAACTGTATAGATCATTTGAAGGTAGAAGTCGGTTTACTTTTCAATATCGTAAGGACTTAATAATCCAAAATGATCCTAAGATGGACGCTCCAATGCATAGCAGATTGCCTAGCAAGGATAGAAAAATCGAATACCAGGCACGTTCTGGATCTGAACTCAATTCCTATATGGTCGAGCGCGCTTCGCAAGATGGAATCATTAAAAAACAAGATATAAATAAGAGAACATCAAAAAAGGCAAGAAACTGTTTTAGTGTAAATTATTTTATAACTGGAACTACTAGACACGCACGGACGCGTACTCGCCAAAATGGTCAAAATATGAATTATCGAACATTGACGATTACTGAAAGTAATTATAAGCCATCATTCGCTGCTGATGAGAAAAGTAAGAACACCGCAAAAGATATTAATTCATTTGAACGAAAACATCGCAAGCGAGATCTTACCGGGTTTCCTAATAGAATAGTTGTGGGAAACATAGTTCAAGATCATGATCAAGCGAATGCATATATTACAAATATTAACAATAACGCAAGACAAATCAAGGATGGACATATCATTCGTAGTAAGGATAGCTTGCTTAAAGAATTAAATCGCGATTTACATTCAGAGGAAAATCGGGCTATAACGAATACGAACAGAAATGTAATATATTCCCGCAGTAATAATACAAATATTGAAAGTCAAGCTATTAAAAATACTCATGAGAAATCTATTTTCATTGAAAGTGGAGTACATTTCACTCGTAGTCATGAGGAACGCAAATTACGTAACAACGGCAAGGGCATCAATATTAGACATTATGAAAGTTATGTACTACATAACACTTACGGCAGGAGGTCATCGCCAAAGCTAGGCACAAGTCAAAAAAATAAGAAAAGAATTACGGATATATCGGTTTATAATTATCGTAAATTACAGAAAACAAATGTAATCAATGAGCTCGCCGTTCTTAGAAATAATAAAAGATATTTAAGAAATAATATTCCCGATAACACGTCATGTTTGGAGCGAGGCATGCCGTTTAAAAATACGAAAAGAGTTACAGATAGACAGGTAAACCGTAACCGTAATCATCGCAATAGAAATGTCAGAAATGAGCGTATGGACTTTAGGAACCTTGAAAGAAACTCAAGAGAAAATTCGAAATTAATTATGAATAGAGAGATGGCCCGTAATCGTGGAGAACGCGATACGAATGAAAGAAATAAGCCCACTAGCATTAGAAATTCTGAACGACATTCAAGAGATAACACTCGCGATAGGACATTATCTTTAGAACGCGGTATTGGCCAGCGTGTAAATGTAAATGTAACTCGCAATCGTGAAAAAAGAAATACAAATGTCAGAAATGAGCGTATGGACTTTAGGAACCTTGAAAGAAACTCGAGAGATAATACTCGCGAT
>DWPT01008704.1:0-10055 GCA_018251895.1 Agathymus mariae mariae
GTAATACCAAACTTGTCAACGATACTTAATTTCAAATTCGAAAAATATTACTTGGTATTAGACCACACTTTAACTAATGAAACAGTATTAATTTAGTAAAATCATGACACATGTAACATATGACAGTAAAATATTATGGTTTCTTATAAGGATGTCGTTATTAGTGGCGTTATAACCCAGTAGATTAATGTGCATTGCCAAAAATATTAATTACATTGTACATAATCCAAAGACTAATTACTTAAGTGCTAATGAAAGTATGATTAAAATTATAAATGCTTACCGTTAGATTTATCAATGAATAATAATTGCGTTGCGGTCTCTTTTCCATGTTTGTTTCCGAAGCGAAGCGACGTTTATCTACTCGTATTTCTATCGTAACAGAGAACCTACACAACAATACAATACACTGTCATTAACGAGTAATGTCGATATCGATCTCAGATAAACTCAGTTAACGATTTTAATGAGTTATTTATGTTATATAGCGCTACTATTATTGATATGGAGGTAGATACGAGTAAATCCCGCGAAGTTCACTGATGTTTAATGGACATTTGTAATTGGTAAGTGTTTTGGGTTGTAAAATTTGCTACTTGTTCGTAAGGCGGTAGATTTAATAGTAGTTGACGTAGGCTTCAAAGTCCATTCGTTATTTAAAGTTGACCGACGCAACTTTATTCAGATGAAATGTATCTACATATTCTCTTTTTTATTTATTTACTTTTAGAATGGTAGTCTATATACCAAATAACACAGATTTTTTTTTATGTAAATAGCCGACAATATAGCAGACGTGGCACCTGTTAGTTAGTGGTCACCATCGTCCATGGACATTACATACCATTACATAATTAGTAACACTAAAATAAGGAGAAAAAAGAAAGAAAAAAAGAAAAATAAAAATTATATTATTTACAATAATATTATCAAATTAATTATTATCATAAAAATAAAATATTTGACAAATGGGTCGTCAAATTAATATATGTCTTGTTAAAATAATAAGTAATATTGATGTGATAAGTATCTAGATTAAAAAACAAACTAGTACAAAAATAAAGAACTTTTAGTTAGTAAGTTCTAATTATTAACTGGAATAAAGATAAGAATAATTATCTTATCTTTGTGCTTCATATACATTGAATATTATTATATAAGTACGCAGTAAGTTTGCCACACTAAGTTCTTATCTAGTTTTGTGCCTACTGGAAGAAATTTTTGATTAGGAATAGTAGCTCCCTCGTACATTCTTTTTCATATATTTTTCTGTAAGTTTGATTGTGGGTACGTAACAAATAAATAAGAATATTTTAATTGCAGACTGTTACAATACATATTAATGCTGTTACAACAAATCTAGTCTACGTGGCATACAATAGGAACACTTTGAACTAACAATATAATGTACAAGGATCGTCAAAAGAAACTCTTCAGCGCAGCTTTGAAATTATTCACATCCTTAACATGATTTTTTTATTACAAATATTAATAACTGCTATTGTAATACAATTGATCAAGTCTCACTAACACAGAATTTCATCTCATTTTTTACAATTACATCATAAATGTGGATATCAATCACAAATAATATAATATAATAAATGTCATGAAATAGAATATGGATATATTACTACACTAAATTACCTTTTCACAGGGAGATCTTTTTTGCACTATTACTGTTTAAAGGTAATTGAGTAATCATGTGATTTATATTTGGTTTTTAAGCGGCTTAAAAAAATAAGCAGGCTGTATTTTTTTATGACTGTTACCTCAGAACTTCGTCATCTATTAACTGATTTGGATAAATTTAAGAAAAATTAATACTCTTTGTTTGAAATAGCAGATGAAACCAAGAAATTTACCTTCCGCAAATTGAAGTGGTTTTTGTTAAAATGTTCATAAGTTAGGTCCGTTCAATCAACCTAAATATTAAGAAACAAGATTCGTGAAGTGCGGCTCTGTCGATGCGCTTGGAGACAATATTTATCCTTTTACAAATTATGTGATATCTTTAAACAAGCTTTGAATTAGAATAAATATTTTTTGGATCTTTCATCATAACTACGTCGACAGCCCCGAACTTCAGCTGATAATGGCCATGCCCCCGAGTTCGATTAGTTTAGGACAGACATTTACGTCACAGGTATGTCCTTCGTGTACATCCATGCCACCCGCAACACAGGGAATATGGGTATGCAACACAGGGTTGGGGCGATATGGCAACATTACTGATGGTATTGAATTTATATTATAAACTGCTTTGTGATCTCTCTCTCCACTTCCGACCGTGGTACGATTTAAACGTGTTATACTTTGAATTATAGTGTGCTCCATACTCCAGTTCAATTATTTCCACCTCGAGTCCTGCAATAACCCGTTCAGGTGTGACTGGTTTATTTATCATTTATAACTGACTGCAAATTTTAAAACATACGTAAGCAGAATTCTATACGGAAATACCTTGCCTTATGACGTTTTTTATAGTATCTTACGCGGTTGATCAAGTAAGTATCAATGAGATTACGTATCTTGTAAAATCGATATTTTATCGAATATTGTCCTACTAACGTATCTATAGATTATGAAATGGACTTGTTGCTACAGAAAAGTACCTATATATTATTCTATCTTAAGTACTTACTAATTCCTTGGCTAGTCTAGCGCAAAATAAAAACGCTTATAAATTTAAAATACAAAACGTCATGTAAATATTCATTATATGGGTCTTCATTCATCATTACCATTACAACTCACAGTGTCCCACTTCGTAGCTCGGATCTCCTCTCAAAATGTAGGAGGGTGGCAGACATCACATACCTTTAAGAACATTATGAAGAACTCTCTGGTATGCAGGTTTCTTCATGATGGTATGACATTAGTAGATAGATACATACATGTAAAAACTAATAATTAATATACGTATGTATAATTAACAAACATTCAAACACTTATAGTTGGTAGTGACTCTACCAGCAGAACTAAGGGCTTCGATTTCCTGAAAGGGTAAACATATTTTAATACAAGCGTAACACAGAGGAATCTAGTTAAATGGAAGTAAAATGATAATGATTTAGATGATAATGAGTAAGCAGGGAAGTGATTTATTTCAAGTACTGGTAAGTAACATAAAAACGAGATGTGCACCCAATCTGATACCTGGTCCTTCGAGTCCTTTTTAAAACTATTAACATATCCTTGTCGCTTAGATTATGATTTGCCATCGTCAATCAATCCTTGAATCGTTGCCAGTGGAGCCCAGTATAAATAGCATAGTTTTAATACCAAAGCTGAAACTCTGCAACGTTTTCCAATAACTGAAAATCTGATTACGTATTGTGATATATTAACATAATCACGTTCCGATAATCAAATGTCATACATTTCCGTGGTTAGGTTTTCCACGTAATGCTGCATTCACACCGATAGGAAGACTTACCGAATGGGAATTACAAGACTCGCAGTCCCACATCAAGATTCAAATATCCTCTTTAACAAAATGAAACTTTAAATTCTAGTGATACTCTGGAATATCAACAATATATTATTATCACCCAAGTATTCACCATTGTTATCAATGGACTACCACAATTTTAAGGAAAATTGATTAATTCCCTTTGATATAAATACATGAACATGCTTTATTCTTTGGCCTTCTATCCAAAATCTCTTAGAAAATTCTTTGTATTTAAACGTGATTTTGACTCCACATTGATATTTATTTTTTGTAACAAAAATTTGCCTAAATATTGAAAAAGTGCAAATCAGTTGGGTTAATGTCTGTATATAAATATAGTTTAAATTTGTAGCTTTTTTTGACTACCGACTGCTGTATATTATGGTTGAGTGTATTTCTAAGCTGTATTTCTAACCAATGTTTAATCGCGAGGTATTTCATCATTATTAATAACAAATTTTTAACTGACTTCAAAAAACGAGAAGGTTCTCCATTCGTCAGATTTTAATATTGTTATCTCAAAATTCCGTAATTTATAAAGCAACTCAGAAAATTTCTTTTTTGGTTTCAGAAGGTATACTTCCAGTTTGGTCCTACGTGTTTTAAGTAATTGTTTTAAGTTATAGCAAGTGGTCACCGTCTCTCATGGACATCAGTAAGACTAAAAGTATCACTGATGCGTTGTTGACTAGGAAATGAGAAGATGGTAAGAAAGAAAATAAACTCAATTAAATAAAATATCTACCACTCCTTAGGATGAAAAACAAATTGAAGTCTGTTTTTTTTGTTAAAATATTTATTTCATAATTAGATCTGCACTAATTGTTAAAATTGCATGAATACCATTGGCCTACCCAACACACCAGTGTTTTCTTTTGAATCAACTTTCGCTGGGAAGAAATTCTGACCGATTCCCCATTATTATGATCGCTTCCGAGTATCGTATAGGATCCAATTTACATAATAAGTAAAGGTACGTTTCAGATTCCCCTCGGTTGAGTAACGTAGCACACAATTCATGCGGTACCCAATTATTGATTTTTTCAGTCCCAAATTTTCTTCCTTAAAGTAATTTTCAATGCTTAGTTATATACTATTGATATCTTTGACCGTCCATGCAGATCGTTTTTCAAATTTAAACTTCCAGAACAGTATCTGCATTACTGGTGTCATTGTGAAAATAATTATCGAAAATAATGCGATATTTTAACTTCTCCATACGCGTGAACGGAAAGAGTGCAGAGTAATTATTTTTTGGAATGTTAAAGCCACAAATAATATTCTCCGGAAAGGTTACCCTATTGTAATCAGTACAATATTCGTTAATAATAAAGTTACAAATCCGGTCCTATTCAACCGATTTTAATATCTGTACCAACAATAAAAGTGTTATGGGATAGAATGCTTTATATTAAATAAGTTTTGTGTAGATTTTGTCCTTGGGTAGGACATTCTATTAAGAGAATAAAAAACTAAGTCTTCACTGCTTTTCTATAGCTGGTGTATTAAATGAAAATGTTTCTTATATATTGAACTAGCAAAAGCGATTTATGACAATATGATATATTGTATTATGGTCTTATAAATCAAGTTGTACAATTTTTATTTTTATTACAATTTACATAGTTACATACAAATTACATACATTACATAATAGTCATATTATTATTAAGGTATCCTTAAGTCATATTATTCGGGTCACAGAACTCTGTTTCTAATTGAGAAGGCTTGAAGAATACTCTATCGTGCCTTTAAAACTCGTTGCATGTATTAGCAATCTCACGTTACCCAACCACGATTGCTACATATAGAACAGCTGGGACCATTAATTTAATACGCCTTCCAAAATGCGCTCCATAAATTGTACTATTAAGTACTGAACGCTTCCATTAACACGTATTCTTAGATATACTACTAAAATGTTATGTACGATTATGTTTCGATAAAAAGATGTTGATTTCGAATGAAACAGTCTTTCACCCTTACACTCAAAACAATTCTCGTGATTAGCGTTCGTTAGCCTAATTGTGTGTGAACGCGACATTGCTTACATACCTCGAAGATAATCGGTTGCCTAGCATACGTCACCGTCAGCCGGTGTTATTTACGAGACAATGACGTGGAATACGTGAAGATATAGATTTATAAGGAGAGATTTGGAGTACACACTTCTGTGTCCACAACTACAAATGTCCATATTGTCTGTTATACCTTAACGTATAACCATGAAACAGAAAAGTTTTAATTGCAAATAAGCAAGAAATACTTAAATGTCCCATAAAGACAAACAGAATAAAGTCGGGTCAGGTCGCCGGTATGGCCATGAGATAGCGATATCCGTCAAATACTGAGCCAAATGCTGCAATGAGGTTTAATAGTCAATCAAATCACATTTTTTTAGTTGTAATTATATTTCAAAATGCTTCCTTTATGCCAATAATTTCAGCTCACAATATGTAGGCTGCTTCAGAAATTAAATTTTATATATTAATTTGTATAGAGGTTAAAAAAGTCATTTAAAAAAACTTCATTGGACTTGGATCTATTCGTAAAAAAAGTATTTAGTTTATTAATATATTTATGCCGTACATTTTTTAACGTAATTAAATTATTGCTAGTAGAATAGATTACTCCGGTAATAGGCATTCTTGCTATTAACATAATCTGTCAAATAAAAACATGTGTTATTTACTTTTATTGTGTGTATCTTAAGGTTATAATATTTCATAAATATATTAAGTTTATATATTATGCCAGTACCTATAATATAAATGATATCGATGTAAATCGCATATGCTTGATATTTCAGACATAACTCTCTCACTTATGCACCCATTTCTGCCGAATATTATTGTTGCCATTATCAGAAAAGAGAAATAAAAATGTGTTAGTGTTAATTCGGCTTACTATTAAGTCTTACCTAGTATGGTACCACTCGTTACGTATATAATATGTCCTCTCGACTCCAGTAACAGGGGAAGAACTTACGTTTAGTAAAACGTACTAGTAAGTAGGGCGATGGCCTAATGTGTCAGGTGAGCGATGAGTGTATTTACGAGAAAAATCTACCGATAAACAAAATATCGGTAACACTTACCGTTCAGTAAGAGCACCTAATCAAAACTAATAATATCCTAGTATACACTCAGTATTCAACACTCCTCATATCCTTCATCCTTCGTATCCTAATATTACATCATCGTAATTTTTTCGTCAAATCACTTCGCACCGTCATATCACTATAACTGAACATTCTTTAATAACGCTTTATAAGAAATATTACTTTAAGAATTACATAAAATTTAATTAACTAGGTATACTTTTTTTTTTAAACAATTTTGTTTATAACAAACTGCATCGGCTGTTCATGAGATGAGCTGGAACGCTGGAAACATTATATCGTTGGTAACTCTTAGCTAATTGTGTAAATATGTAGTTATCATATTGTTGTTATTATTACGGTGCGCTACTAGTTTTTGTTTACTTTATTTTTATTATTAATATATTACGTATTGACATGTTATTAGGCAACGTGACTGAGCCGGTCAGTTATTTCTTCAATCATGACAATTAACGAAATTAACTCTGTTATTGATACGGCCTTGCAACCTGTTAGCTGATCAGGACCGGCTAAACTCATTTCTGATTCATTAGTAGCTAATATATTGGTAGTGTGCAGTGATGCGTTTTATTTATTTGCATAAAAACCTACTGTCTATTTGGTAAAACGTTAACATTAATACTGAGACAAATAACCGTTAATAAAATCAAAATTACAGATACGACTAAATAACTCATACGTCATGGACTTATTATGAATATATTTTTACTAACGATCTAAGAACAAGGAAATTTTGAACTGTGTCTTGTTATATAGCAAACCGCCAACTAACCAATAGACCACATGCACCAGCTTGTTGACAGGTGTTTCTATACCACGGTGGCAAGTAGAACAACTGTATTAGAGTACGTTCGGCATAGACCTGGATGGTACAGGGCTTATTACCTTCGAACAGGAGAGAACAACGGTGATTGCATCTTCTAGTGTTTAGCATGGTGCAACCGTGAGCTGGTGTTAGCTAGGAATAAGTACGCATGAAACTTGTATAGTAAAATTTTTGTTTAAACCACTAAATCTTACTTTGGCATCGACTTAATATTAGAACATGAAAGACGCATTGCAAGCCATAAGGAAAGCGGTGGAACCAGTAATAACTAATGAAACTGCTTAGCGATCATCCATCTTTTAAGGTTCGATTCAATCCCGTTTAACGTTTAGGTAAATAGCTTCCTTACTAAAATGAATACTTTGCGCAAGTAGTGAGCACTCGTGTGTACTGGTAAGTATATTAAAATTAGTGGAGGTGCCTGTGTGCGTCATTGCTCGATAACGATAATGGATCCGATAAGCGGGCCGAAGGATGACGCGATGTCACTACGCTAACGTGCTATTTTTGTAAAGGTCTCTTTGTTGTTTATGAGCCTGCTTGTACATTCGCCGATGAGATGACTTTATTTCGAGATCGCTGTACTTGGCCTCGCAATCATCTGCCTCGTTGTTGACTTAGTACTCTTCTTATAATATGTAGAGTTCCTTAGATCTGTAACATAGGTAACGACGGCTACGTACCTAAAGGTAAAACTTTCAAAAGCACGGAAGTTTTGAAAATAAATTATGGCGGTCAGCCCAAATTGTCACACAACGCCACCCATCAGGCTGTAGCACTCGTTAGCTTTTAGTAAATATTGAAATCGATTTCAATATCTATTCATAAAATTCAAAGTGTTTTCGAGACTTAAACTTAGCAATCAGTGGGTCGCTTTATCACAATCTTGATTAGTCTAACAGTTACGGGAAATTCATTCGTAAAATTCAATGAATCGTATAATGTATTAAATGAAATATAATTTGGGGTGTTAGAAGCTCCAGCTATCCTTAAGTCAAAGCCAGCCTGTATTGCTCGTGGTGTACCCCGCCGAACTGCAAACGCCGTCCCACCTGTTAAAGGTTGCTGGGCTCTCTACCACCCACTTTAGTCCCGGTAGTAACGTGGTGGTAGCTACAACGCTTCGTCGTGATAGTGGTTCGTGATAGCTTACCATTCGTTGGCTTGTATATTCGGCTACAGACGTTAACATTTTGATTACATGGGCCATGGCCTCCGAAATTAAAATATATTCTGACATTATATATATTGGAGTATATGAGTCTTATTGTAGACCTATTTCCTTGAATAAGGACTCGCGTCCTGCTGTGTTTATGCCACGCTCAATTTTGTTTAAGCTCCAATGAAAATTCATGACTTGAATTGATAGGGTAAAATTGATGTTGACTTTGGAAACTAAGTGAGTTTAACTTCCTCTTTTGAAACATTGCAAAATAATTTAGGCACGATGAAGTGATGTCGGTACTATAGCGACATATTATATATATTAGGCTTTTCATCATTAGCGAAACAATTCACTTGTAACTTTAAAATTTGAGGCCAATTACGTATATATATGTATGATTCACACTTTTGAGAATATTGTAGTGACATACAGCGCATCCAAGCTTCCATACCATGTTTTCCATTACATGTGGTAATTAATTTGTATTACAACTATATTTTGTAACTTAATGCGACGATTCGAACCCGGGCCTCCTGTGCTTGCTGTGCATTGCTGTTATTATGTAATCGTATGCCGTGATAATACCGAGCTTTCTTCAGCATACACTATTATTTATGGGGAAAGTGATTATTTCTTTTGAAACATTTTTATTATCAAAATCCATAAAATGTTTATAAACAAGTGTCCCGCGAACGCCTCCAAGGAAGCTTCTTTAGCTTTTACAGCAAAGTAAAAGACTTTTACTTATTATTAAGAACCCGCCTTTAACGATTTAAAATTATTTTGAAATAGACGCTGCGGTTCCGGACATTACTCTATTACTCTCCGCATATAAAAAAACTTGCAGAAATCGCACTCTCTCTTTTATAAAACTAGTATAAATATGTTCATAACATAACGTTAGTATTACAATAGAAATTCAAGAAATTTCACACATTACTTATTTTTACACCTTTTATTGCATAATTATCTTTTTTTTAACGTTAACAGCTGACAAACAAGCAGACGAGCCACCTAATGGTAAGTTGTCAACGTCGCTCGTACTTCAGCAAGACCAAAGGTATCACTAATGCATTGTAAGCCAGGAAATGAGAAGATGATAAGAAAAACGTACTGGCTCCTCAACCCCCCAGCCGGAACACGACGAGTCGTTTGTCGGCTGACTCAAGCAGGGAGGTGGTGGTTAGCAAGGCAGGCTTCATGGAAAGATACCAGTAATAGTGCATAGTGCTGATTAATAAACTTCATTAGACTTCACACACCTTGGAAAATATCATGGAGAACCCTTAGGTATGTGGGTTCCCTCGCGATGTTATGCTTCACCGAAGAAAGGTGTATTGGGCGTATGGGGGGTGTATTTGGCTGTATTGGAGTGGCCTAGAATACTCCCCTCAATCCCACGCTGGCAGAACAGGATGTCGTAAGAGGCGACAAAAGCCAACTTGCTTGGTGGTAGGGCTCCGCGTAAAGATTATATTAACAGTAT
>DWPT01008705.1:0-10055 GCA_018251895.1 Agathymus mariae mariae
GGTACTTCATGTACACTGACTCCAGATATTACTGTCAATTGTATCAAACTTATTGATCTCTATATATGTTAATCAGGGATGTTATGGAGTACCGAAACCGTAACCGTAACCGAAACTATTGGATGACAGAAATGAAAATATATCCGAAACCGTAACCGAATCCGATCAAAAGGTTTCAGATAATACCGGATAGGGCCACAGTCTAAATCAAACACGTTATGACAGGTTTTACTGTCGATTTTATTTTTAGATAGTTTTTATTCTTAATTTTTTTTTGTGTTTTTGTTGATCCTACATCTAATATCCGTAACCGAAACTATCCGAAATAATCGGATAACTCGAAATAATTTCATATCAGTATAACCATAACACAAACCGGTGAAATATTATTCATATATCCGTATCCATATACAGATCACAAATTTCATATCCATAACATCCGTAATCCTAATAGCACAAAGCTACACATCCTACCGCCCGGACCGACCCGGAGAACTGGGTGGACCACCGATGGACTTTCGATGATCTCCTTACTGCCACGTGACGTCAGTCAGAGTGGTGATGGACTTTGAATGTCCGTAACACTAAAGCCATCGCCGTTGGCCTGCCGGCCGCGATGGACACGAGGACCCATTTACCACTGGCTCCCCACAGGGAGGGTACTTAAAATCAGTTGCCGCTTTAATAACTCGATTGCGGTTATTAGTTACATGTAAATGATATACCCTGGTTTCATGTTTTCCTGATCATCGCTGGAGTATCTCCGGTGTAGGCGCACGGTCGTGAAGCGATGTCAAAATTCGATCATTCCTTGTGCGTAGTTCTGTATAATATCAAGGAATCGCATCTCATTATTTGGACTAAAACTGTTGGAAACAATACGAACAGCTAAAAATCTTATAAATCGGTCTTGTTCTGCTGACAGTCACCCACTTGGCACGGAGCACGTAGTTCGCCTGTCTCACGGCGGGATGGTGAGCGGTGAAGATAGAAACGATTAAAAATGATGTTCCATCAATGCCATAGCTTATATTGTTCATAGCTTTGACAGTACAAAGATTTTTTGGTGATCACTGGCAGTGGAGGCGGAGGACATCTGAATTTGTGAAACAATGCTGAGTTGCAAATATGAAATAATTTAAGCCCTTACACACACACCGTACCTATTAATATTAAAAAATAATCCGTAACTTTGTTCGAACATATATTATTAAAATAATCTGGTGCCGCATTCCGTTAGATATAGTATTAAAATTACTAAACTTGGAAATCAATAATAATTAAGATACTTATAAAACAAACACCTGCCCCCGCTGACAGCCCCGCGTAAAATTTCCGGGATCGAACCCGGGACGAGGTCGTCACACGGCACATAAGTACGTACGTAAGTCGCCGCCTACTGATCGTTGAGCAGTAGGTTTACGTTCGAAAATATTATTGTGTTCGCATGTTATGAAACCGCGCGAGCACTTTATAAACGATCGGCGAAAGAAACGAAACACGCGGACGTCACCGGCGGCGGTTGGGCGAAACAAATATATTGAAAATATCGATCCAGAAGTAGAAGTCAGGTGTGCGGATGTGGACGGCGAAATGGAGATAGATACTTAAAAATGGAGATAGATACATAAAAAAAAACAAATTAAAAATCACATCTTGTGTTATGCCGAGACGATTTATCGTTAATGTTATTTAATAACGTAGGAATAATTCTGTAAACTTAATACACATGGAGGTAAATTGTAAACTTAAATAATCGCGTAAATAACATTTGAAATGTGTCGGTGACATACATATTTTTATTTTTTGATGACAGCCCCGTAGACCTGAACTAGATACGACGGCTAAACCACTGGTATATAATGTGTGACTGTGAGTAAGTAAATACTACAAGAAGCAAAGTTCCAGTGGACCTAGACGCGTCAGTCAGCGCCGCACGCCTTCGGTGACGTGACGTGACGTGTGACGGTTGAACACACAACGAACCTGTTAAACCTTCCTGTGCACATAAAAAATATTTACGTAAAATACAGCTGACGATTCTGTAGTTGGTCTTAATAATTGCAATATTCTCATTTCTTAAAAACTACATCACTATTTTTTTAACCTTTAAGTTACTTTACATTGAATGTCGCCCTAATATTTTACTGGTATAATTTTACTAATCCATTATGTAACCTAATAAACTGGCTGTAACATACAGACGGCCGGACAAGTTAATATTACAAGGATTCCGGTTTTGCCATTTGCTTACGGCACCCTACAAAACAAGGTGAAATGACCAGAGGGCCAAGTTGGTAGTGACCCTGCCTGCCGAGCGAGGGGTCCCGGGTTCGATTCCCGGCCGGGTCACACATTTATGTGACAGATAAATGTTTGTTCTCGGGTCATAGGTGTTAGTTATATCATATTCGTGTACGTGCATGCCGCCCGCAACACAGCGCCCCCTAGTGCGGGGGTGTGAGTGTGTAAACGTTTATTTATTTATTTATTTATTCTACCATCTAGAGAAAATTGATGTCGTTGTTACGTGAAAGTTAAAAAAAACAATATTATCTCTTCATTGAACCATAAAATTACTATAAACAAATGGCAAACATGTTCTAATATTAATTCTATCCGCTACTTGTTTCTTTTGAAGACCACGCGTCCTATATAGTAGTATATTAAGTAGCCTTGCTACTTACATGTACCTATAGTTTTGCAAGCGAGAACTAAAAAAAAACCTAAAAATCATAAGTTACACATTCCAAATTAGAATTTCAAAAAGAACTCGTCGTACGTTTAAAAGAATTAGTGCGAATTATTAAATTGTCAGAAGTAAACAATCAATACATCAAATTCAAACTTTCGAATTGTAAAACTCTGTTCGATAGCGTTCGATTTTCGAAGCCGAAAGCGTTCGGAAATAGCGCGCGACAGCTGAAACACGACATCGGACTGATTTTTTATTACCTCCTTCGTGTTTATGACCACTTTATGAGTTCTTATAGATTGGTTGTTTTCTTTTTAAGAACGAATGTCGCTGATCAGATACGCTCGTCTATTTCTGATCGGACCCGTAAGCTTAAATTTAGAGTTTACGAGGATCAACGGGAATTTCCGCATAGGAATTTAAATTTTTCGGTTTACGACCAACGTTGCGATGAATAAAATCCGATAAGATATTATTTAATACTCGGGACTCGACTTTCATAAAATATATGCGACCGTTTGTAGAATTGTTTCTAATTCATATTAATTTGTTTACGCTACGTTTACTTCAATGGATGATAAAAATAAGATAAAAGACTAAAAGATGAAAGTAGGCTTGGAGATATAAGATAAATAAAAAAAAAAAATTCTATAATATTACGCCAGTGAAACACGAAAATAACGCACACACGCAATGACAAGAGCCCCATTCAAACTGGCCGTCCGTCGAGTGTTTTTGATTAGATCATTCGATGCTCAATCGATAAATAAGCGATATCCCTTCCAAACGAGGTCACTTATCGAATGAATCGATCGAAATTCGAACCGCGCCGAATGAGCGAGTTCCGCCGCCCCATTCACTAGTTCAATAACGAATAATTCGAGAAAAGATTATTTAAAAGACGCTTCCAATTCTTTTTGAAAACTTTTTTAGCCCTCCAATATATTAAGGAGCGGAAATCAACCGTCGTGAGCGATTGTGCGAAGTGTGAAAGGATCGATTCAAATGAAGTTTTTTTAATCCCTCCCGTATTGACATGTTGGTCTTTTTCCCCTTGTTTCGTTAATAAAACACCATTGTTTTAACCCATAACGCCTACTGATTTCAAAAGACCGAGTGCCTGATTTATTTCTCTTTGGAAGTCCTTAATTTTATTAAGTCTGTATTGTTGTTAGCGTTTGATTATATTTCATTGGCATACGTTTATTTAGTGTTTCGAAAGTCGTGACCAAGTACTGAAGGATCGCGTATTACCTACTAATGACTAAAAACATGAACATTCAAACTGGATATTACTCGTAAATCTAGTTTATATTTCTCATTATTAACAACTGTCTACATATATATGTACATGGAATAAGTAAACCAGCAAACCGCCCAGTTAGAACTGCTTAGAACTATTTAGTGCTACCATTCCCTCGGTCTCCTGAAGACCTGCAATAAACCGGACACGGTTACCAACTTGCTCGACGCCGATCACAGGTGTAATGCTGTTCCTGAGGACCGCGTAGACCTCATTCTTCTTCCGAACGGGTTAGTTGGACCGGGCTAAACCCGTTTGAGTATAACCACCAACATAACTATCAAAGCTCAGTTAATAAAAGCCTTCCACCAGTAAGCTCGAGGCTATAAAAATACGCATTTATAATGTAAACAAATACTTAAACACATTTCGGTTATGAAAATAAATAACCCGTCGAAAACGTTTCGACGGGTCCGAGCGCGGCAGCGACAGTTTAAAATACAGCGTCGGAGCACGCCAGCGCCGCCGTATCACACCGCGTGATCTGTTAACTGAACTCAATGTCAAATATAGAAAGTTATTAAAGCGATACGTTGATCGCTTTGACGATAACAGGCGAAAATTAGGTGGTTTTTCCCCGCGGCGTGACGTCATAACACAAAACATCACCCCGAGTTATAAACAATTAATGGCAAATTTAAGTAATGAATTGTAGTAATAAAAAAGGAGGACCTCACTGCTTCGATTGTACTACCTTATTTACTTTAGCGTTTACTATGAAACGAGCTAGAAATGAAACACACAGTTGTGTTAAAAATACTGTGTCGTCTGTGTGCACCGGCTACTGGATACGATAGCACAGTACGACGGGGGAGTCTTCGAGCGGAGAGTGAATGGGGTTTTATAAGTCAATGCATTCAATGTCAAACTCTTGATCAGCACTTATCATTTGGTAGGGTTGTTGTCAAGCGGTAACTTATTATACGTATGAATAAATTTCGCGAACATAAATGACAAAATCATAATTAACTGACCATAAACAAAACATCATCTAGAAAAGTACGGGGAAACTTTATCACAATTATTATTTTACCAGCTTTTACCCGTGACTTAGTCTGCGTTACATTTAGAATCACGTCCAGAGAGAAATGAAACGTGTGAGTAACAAGAAACAATAGTCTCGTCTGTTATGACGCTTGCGCTTTACAATTATATTTAATTACAATTTATTATATTATAGATGATTTACAAAGGATTACATTACCCTACTACGACGATATGAATATGGTACAAAAGCTAGAGACATCGATACAAATTGCAGGTGAATACGTCCTGTAGTTGATTTTTGTATAATATTTTTCCGGGATAAAATGTGTATTATGTTCAAGTAATAAAATAAAATAATGTGTCAAACTTCACCCAAATTGAGCAACAAACTTTAGCAGATGAACTGTTACTTCCCTATAACAACAGTTACAAGGAACATGTTCTACAAGAATTACAGATGGTGAGCGTGTTCCATTTTTAATTTGGCTCTCATATCTGGATAACCTTGGTGTGACTATCACTTACATCTTGAGTAAACTGCGTAGTCCACCTCGTGGTGTTACAGCCGGGAGCTCGATGCGCCGAGCTTCACACCACGTTTGTGAGCTCAACTAGCGGTCATACCTATTGTTTCATCTTGCTACTGGCAACCGGACGAGATCATGTTAGAACAAGTGTAAGGACGACGTCACACCCCTTCACTGCACGCTCAGTGGACGCACTATAAACAATAATTTTAGTGATTCCCGAGCACTTAATGAAGTTAAATTAGGCATTTTGGGTTCCATAAGCGGCTCGTAAAACGGTTGTAAAATGTAAGGTATTGATCGCCAAATAAACTATTTAATGCTGCTTTTATTGTTATTTATAGACGAATAAAACCTTTTTAATGTCATCGCGAGGAGACTCCGGGTCGTTATTGACCTGGATTTATCAAAATTACTTTTTTTCTATGATGGAGGTCCGCTTTGATGTTCGGTCACCCTTAATATTGTCCACTTCTTATTAAGTTTAACGTCACATAGTGTTTGGTAAAACAAGGTTATTTTCAATGATAAGTGCCATACCTACGGCTCAATTGGGGACTATCTTTGGAAAATCTAATTGGTTATTCAAAAATAAGACAATTATTAACAACAAGCGGCCCGCCCCAACTTCGTTCAGGTCGAATAGTGTATTGTATATATATGTACACATACTATAATAGTGTACCTTTCTAATGGTACAATAATTTTCCAAATAGATGTCGCGGTTCCAACGGTTACTCTCCGCATATACACAAACTGACAACGTGCACGGTCTCCCATTGTAATATTGGTGTAGATAATAGATACTTTAATGGCATCCTATTTCAACATTGATTGCCAACGTGTCGGTTCTCTTGGAGATTGTGTACAATAACCACACCCGGTGGTGTCGCTAGTGATCACATTTTCCGCTAGAAGCAAGTCGCAGCCGAGCAGAAGCTGGCTTAGAACAAGGTAGCAACGGGCCAGGCGAAATGGGCCGTCATCAATGTTAGTTCTCAGTCGGTTTTTATAAACACATTTCGAAGGTCCAACTACGCAATTTCTTCAATAAACCCCTACTGCGATCGGTCCTAGAAGAACCGGTAACAAACTCCCGAGAGGTTTTTCCTACTCAGTCACGGAAAGCAATCACTACTACATATATATGGCTATATATTAAACTCGCGACAAAGCAGTGTTTTATTTAAAATAATTATCTAATATATTATAATTTTTCTTCATAACCTTTGACATGACTTCTTGGAGACAATATAACATTTCCGTGAGTTATAAGAGAATTTGATTATAAATGACTCCTGCCCGCGCTCGGTCTGAAATTTGTAATCAAATTACCCTTATTCGTAGTATAATGTTGTGCACATCATTATTTTTAAGAAAACTATCAGAGTATCACGACTCAAAACGTAAACTCAGCTCGTGCGACCCGATGGTAACATTATAACTGTATAGAATAAAATAATTTATAAACCGTAAAATTAACGAACCCCACAGTGATCACTTGTGACGTTCGTTGTGGTGCGTGGTGCGGGGTGCGTGATGCCCGCATCTCCTTCCGATCGACAATCCTTTGTCGCAGACGGACGTAAAATCAATCACATTTGACTGCAATGCATTCCAAATGATCTGGGACGTGGTTCTCATCGCACTGACCTCATCCGAATGAAGGTCGTCAGACTCCGCGGGGACGGGCATGAGACTGACATTAACAGCAAGAACCGCAGATCGCTTAACGTGCCCTCGAAGGCCCCAAAGGAAACGCCTCGGAGCGACGCGGTCGATCGCTGGCGATAGACACGAGTTGTACGGTGATGACGTGATGATTATGTTAATTATATTTCCTCATGACATATTGTTTGTTACAGGTAATTATGCGATGGCGAGAAGGGAAAAGTGTGAGTACTAGTATTACAAATCATCGAATTAAAAATATAATTACCTAACCAAAAAATTCACCTTCTTGATTCTGTGATACAAAAGCTTATTTTTTAAACCAATAAAAAAAATTCTCAATTTTAATTTAATTTTATTCTCTGTAAAGATTCATTAAAATCTGAGTGTATTTCGGAATTAAAAATTAGACTCAATGCATGTTTATGTTATTGAGTTAAACGCGACTAATAGGGTTCAAATTGACCTCAACCTACAACTACATTTAACATTTAAGCATTGTGAAAGGAAAAATTAAACCAAACAACAAAAAGTAAAAACAAGATCGATACATCGAAAAGTTTATCCTAAAACAAGGAACACAAATGGCGTCGGAGACAATTTTTAACTTTCCCGATCTGAACGAATTGAGTTAACAATTCGGATCGACCCCAACTTACACACCAGTGCACCATTGCAAGCGATAAACGATATTGTAGCTATACACATTCAAACACTACGATCATGCCGACGTACATACAATTAGAAAATTATATCAAAATTTTCTAACATCCTATTATCAATAACTATAGTTGTGAAAACTAACTTACTAGTAATTTTCTGTGATAATTTTCAGCATCAAACCCGAATTGGATACTTGTATTGCCATCTCAATAATCTCAAGTGTCAGATTAGTATTATTAATGTTAGGTAAAAATTAACAATAATTATAGAATGTACCATCAATTTTAGCCTTAATACATGTATTTTAAACTTTCGGACACATCTCCATCGATGGTATAACACCACCCTTACGCAGGGTGAAAATTAATTATTAATTCGTTTCCACTGCCTTTCCACACACCCCGCCTTTTTATTTTCATACACCAATTTATTTTTTACGCTCCAATAATGGCTTCGGTAATTTGTATCAATTACCGTCTCAATAAACGCGTCCAGCCATAGCCATACCCATAGACTCACTTTGAATACTTTTCCAGCCGGCGTTTGATTTTGCATTCATTACTCATTCCGTCCAGTCACTTTTTGCATTACTGTCACGCTGAGTACTCAAAAAAGGGCCGTGCTGCGACAGAAAGTAATATGTTTTTATATCACAACGGTATCTATTGGACTACAGATGTTCTGTCGAGTATAACAATGTTCCCTGACCTGCACCTCGTAACTGCACCTCCAACGACTTACATGTCCTGTGTCGACAAACTAAATATATCTATAGATATTTATCTATAGATTAGGTTTTATGCCGTCCAATTAGTTATACTTCAGTCAGGGCGGAGACAAATATCTGTCAAAATTGTTTTTGAAACGTCTGTGATGTCTCGTTCGTGTCCGTCCACACCGTGCGCTACACAGGAGATCCCGGCACAGGGATATAAGTTTGTGAGTGACATTCAATTATAGCGACTTACTGTTAGAACAAGTAACAATAGATACAAACAATCGAACGGCAATAGGTGACCGCTACTGAACAAGTTTTCGGTACAATATCACAGAGGGGTTGTGCGGCGCGGTGCGACACGGCGCGGTGCGGCACGGCGCGGTGCGGCACGGCGCAGTGCAGCGCGGGCGGTACAGTCAATTTGGCGTTTCCCGTCGGGATTATAAAAACATCAAAAGAGCGGGATGATAGTGCGTCGGAAACTTTATTGGTTTAGTGTGATGTATCCTCAACAGGGTGATGTGATTGTGGAGCGCCGTGTCGCACGCGTCGTAGATATTGTTCGTGAACAGTTATGATCGCTGTAATGTAATATATTTTCTTGTTCGCTTGTTGTTCGCGAAGTTTGTCCATTTTGTAACTGGTAGTGTTGATGTTTGTTTGTTTGCACTGTTCAATAAAGCATCGTTCGGTCGATCACACACTCGAGCTCCTGAACTTATAATTGCTCGAGTCACGGAGGCCGTGAACGTACACAATACACGCATTACAAACAATCGACCCCTTATAAATGTATGAACACACAGACATTTTTAAGCGCTTAACCTTATGTCTAAATAAGTATATCTATCATTTACAATAAATATATATACTGATAGGATTACATTAAAGTTCATTTCCTAATATTTGATTTTTCGACAGGTATTTCAAATGTTATGCTTACAGATGAAGAATCTGAAGATAATTAAGTTATATGTAGACAAAAAACTGATAATTGGTGAACAAAAAAAGAAAGTTTTTTTTATATATATAGATATATATATACCTTAAAGCAACCGAGGACACGACACAAGAAAGTCCCTAAAATAAAAAAAAAGCCCTAAAATATTTTCTGTGTCCTAATACCGATTTATACCAATGTGACAGCGCCATCTAGTGGTAACTTGCAACAAGGTTTACAAATTTACTACATGAAAAAATATATGTATGTGTCAACTTTCATGGTGATCGGCAAACGGTCATGATCTAAATAATATTAGGATCTCACGGTGTAATATATTAATACTATATGGTATAACTACGACACGCTTAAACCATCTTCAAACACCTCGTCGTAGAATGGTGACACATTCAATTCAAATTCGTTTAATCATGTAGGTATTCTGTAAATACACTTATGCACGTCATTTTTTGGTTCTACTACCGTTTTGGAAAGGTGCTTTAACATCGAGGAGAAGAAACGGCGAAAGAAACTCCTCAGCACATCTTTCA
>DWPT01008706.1:0-10054 GCA_018251895.1 Agathymus mariae mariae
TTAAAGTTTACAAAGAATTAATATTTACATAAAAATGGTTTCGGTATGATTTCCGAAAATGAAGTATTGAGCCATGCAGAAAATTAAGCGAGAAGCAGTTTTTAAATGGAAGACGGTGGCCAGCTATAATAAAAAAATATGATTATTTACAAGATAAAATTAGAATGTATCCATTTGCAATTTCCATCCAAAATATTTTGCTAACTAATTGAATGATCGTGTGTCATTGAAAAATAGATTTGTGTCGGAAATATTTTTGCGCATTGATATTTTCTGATATCAAGTGTCAAATAAACTCGCTCACACCGTTCCATGGACTTCAAATGGCATTTAATGCTAAAAGCCCTTATCAAGGTATCCTTGTAACTGGAATAATGAATTTAAGCTTATACGATAACTTTGACTGACGAAGTGTATAAGTACGAGAGGTTGTAACTGAATGTAATCGGTCGTAAAAGAAAGAATAACATATATAGTAAAATTTCTAAACGATTCATAGAATTTGAATTTGAAAAAATATGTGGTCGCCTTTTACAATTGTAACCGAAGGAACATTCTGACGGAATTAATTGAAAAGGACAAGAATAACAATGTTCACGATCAAGGAGGGGTCGTGGTTCAATGCTCCACAGTGGAACTGATGGACAAAAGTAGGCCACATGGAATAATGCCGTAAGATTATTAATAAATTCGAAGCAGGTTAGTCTTAGCAAGTTTACTCGTACACCATGATTAAACGTGATGAATGTTGAATTTATCACTATCATCCAATAACAAAGCGTCTTTCGACGATTTGGTTGTTTCATAATGATCGGGATCGCTAGTTTTTCCATTTTGTCAGTTTATCTAGTTCATAAAATTGTAGTAGCAACATTGACGAATATACTGTATACTATCAACATGTATAAAATGTATGAGTTTTCGTAGCAATAACGATTAACCGTGGAACTAAATTTTTTACTTCCACAAAACTTTCTGAGTAACCTACGTCAAAATCAGTTTTGTTACATATAAATATATTTTGCCAACACTACCAATCTGCATTGTGCAATCAAGTAAAATGTAAATAGCTCTTTGTTTTACGAGCTGACCAGTTGACCAATGGACATTGTCGGCGATGAAACAGACAACGATCGACTTTTTAACCATCTGAAGTGTTTTCTCTTTTGTTGATATACATAAATGTTTATCAATCAGTACTCTACGAATGAAAAACTGTAATGGACCTGAATATTTCAAACTGATTCATTGTAACTGTCGCGGGTTTGTTTTCCTTGGCGATATTTGGACCCAATTACATGGTTCATGGTCTATCAAGTGTCAACTGCCAATAGTTCTCCGGCAGCGCAGTTTCGCCGTGACCATATCACCTTTCCAATTCATATTTTTGAAAATAATAATGTTATTCTCTTTATGTATCTCAGTAAAAGACATTTATATAATATCAGCCACAAATAAAGTATATTTAACTCACTCTTTTCTTACATTTTTAAATTAATCTAATAAACTTCTTTGAGAATATATCTTCTACAAGCGTTTACTGGTATTTATGCAGTAGTCAGTTATGCGACAAGTACCTACAGCGAATATATGGTTCTGGATTGTAAACATGCACACAACATACGCGGCGCAGTATAACTGCATTGAACAGAAAATAAATTGGTGAGATCTCATCACAAATTCAATCCGACTTCATTTGCTTTATTTGCGAGAGCCAATCAATTGCCGAAAAAATCGCCAAACTCGGCTGGGTTCTGCAGGGAAACGCGAACATACTTTTATTTCCAGTTTCATTTCCTTCCGTGTATGTACAATGTCTATTCCTCTATTATTGCCCGACTGTAACGTCTGTATGTTGTTCAGTCTGTGACGAAAACTATCGACAAAGTTTAACTTTATTGAATATAGAATAACATACTGGAATATAATTTTATTAACTGTGCTTAAAATGATACGAGTAGATACACCATAAATCATATAATAGAATACTTTAGCAATAATAGAATAAAAAGAAATTTTTAAATCGTGACAGTTAATACAACATGTTTTATAGCTAATGAGCGAAAGAAAAGGGTGGAGAGATAAATAATATATCAGAGGGTAGGTACATAGATAGAAGGAGACAGTACATTAGAGGTAATATTGAAAATTTTAACAATACATATGGAAATATAATCACTAGGAGTTGAACGTGTAATTAAATGCTTGTGTATGAATCTGTTGTGGATCCGATCGTTGTTATCTTCAGAAACCCGTTGTTAACAGACGGCTTTCGTTCGGCATGAGAACATCCTGTACTCCGCCCGGAATTAGTAAGTAGATAAACTTCAAACACCAATAGGCAATAGAAAGAGTAGAAGAATTTTTTAGCCCTCCTCGGTCCTAGTCTCTTCCGTAAAGGTGAATAATACATCCTGTTACTTACAAATGTTATTATTGACAAAGACACCTCAGTAAGCTTTAACTATTCACAAAAAAAGGGAAAAATTCGGGGACATAGATTGTCTATCACTTTAGAATACGTTAAAAATATTGTTAGTTCTATATCCTTACATTAAATTGTTAGTCGTATATCCTTCATTAAATTCCTCTTCTCTTCTTCTTCTTCGTTACCTTAAATTTACTTCAGACCAAAATGTTCCATTTAAGTTCTTGGAAGAAATATGTGTGGTTTAGATACGTTCTCGTCGTTATAAGTGAGACGAGGCCGCGATATTGAGTTAGTAACACCAATGCCGCATTCATATATTATTGCTAAAACCAGCATAAACTCACGATGCGGAGAACACGAGTGGTTCCCGAAAAAGAAACTTGAAAAATCATAAACAAAAATCTTGGTTAGAAATAACGGAGAGACCATTCATAGCTCGACCTCGCATGACTGCCGGCATATGTAATTGGTGGTGTTTTGTTCAGCAAGCATTCGGCTTCGTGCATGCATGCTTGCGCATGGGAACACTCTAAGCTCTTACCTCCATTGTTTATGCTTACCGTTCGGGGTAGGAAAGATGTAAAACTTTTTTAAGTTTTCAACAACGGGCTATACTTGTAGCAATACTAGAATTTAACTTGATTATATGCAATTAGCAACTTACTACTAAGGCTAATAGCGCACTGGATTATTTTTATAATAAACAGACAATACTTAACCATTCATGCTTCAGTACGATTTGGCGAATAAGTCATCGCATTTCAAAGGCTCAAATGATATCTGCATGCCTGCGACATATGTATTTTAACGTGCCGTTCGACTAATGAAAGGGCTCGGTTTTCCTGCAAAAGCGTTGAAATAAAGCCACCCACCGACCCTCTGACTGCCTCAGCTTGATCGATTATTAAGACCCAATCGGGCTATATGCGCTCATTAATACAATACTAGATATGAACGTAGCAATGTACGGAACCAAGAAACACAAATAGTCAAGCGATCTGCAGTGCGCGTAATCGGCAAAATCAACTGAGCACCAACATCGCATGTACATATAATACGCTGCATATGCGTATGGCTTTCCTTCTCAGTACATTTATAATACAGCATCATTCCAGGTGAAATCATTGAGATGCAATGGCCCTCAGAAACCCGACTCAGTCAACCTCCGTCTTTACGTTACCCACCTACCTGACTGAATATACACATTACCTACTTACATTCCTCGGCCACACTGGCCCAGTGCGGGTTATCAGTCTTCCCGCAACTTCGAGAATATTATATATCATCGTAGGATCCTTAAATTTGATTGCATGGAGAATTTTCCTCTCATGTTTATATTAGCTCTGGAGTTGTATCTGTATTTTAACAGAATTTGGATCGTAAAAAATTAATAAGTTCATACAGATTATTTGCACTATTTAATAATATTAATGCTTCAATTTTGTTATTGACCACCAGTGACTTAGCGACCACTAGTGTCTGACCAACCAGTGAAATTAACAGTAAATCAATGATACAATTCATATCCAGTATAAAACAAAAACGTTATGTTTTTCTGTCTGTTTGCGTTCAATATTACACATTAGTTATAATAATTTTAGTCATTTTTTGATGTTGTTTTAAATAATACATTATTATTTTAAATAATTCATTCGGATAAACAGGGTGGTGCAAATTACAATCATGATTACACATAGGCAAATTTATTTTTAGAGACAAAAAATTATAAGCTGTTCTTAACAGAAGCAAATAGAACGACAAAGCAGAAAGCTAATGAACAACGAACGCCCAATTTTCCAAAATAAATAAGCGTACTTACAAATAATTGGCAACTCAACTGACACGAGCCGTTGAACGATATATCGAAACGTTGTGAATACAATAAAACCTATCAAGTATCATAAATTGAGTCTTATACGTGGAACAGAAATGTTGTGTTTACGAAGGAAGGTAGGTACCCACCGTAGGACTTCAAAGGACTCCTCACAAAGGAACCGATACATAGGCTATATGCGTCGATCAAAGTACGAATGTTTAAATGAATTCACTAATAAATATTTTAATGTGAACATTATCAAATAATATATATATATATAAACACAATTGTAAACTCAATTACATAGTATCAAGTGAACGTATATAGTGAATTTACTCACCACTGTCAATGCACTGCATAGTCGCGGAATAATGCCCTCGGAAGTCTTATATTATGTTGGTACGTGTCAGAATTCAGAGGTTCGACAAAACTACTAATAGTTCCGCTGTTAGCATCACATAAAATGCTAGTTTTCAGGGACAGCCGGGCGTACACTCTTCGTTTTCATATATGCAAGCAGTCTTGGCCCCTATTTATACCGCTTCCGGTTTTTAAAAAAACTTTTCTTTATTAAAAAAAAACAATAGCATACGCATAGCATAAATACGTAATGCAGGTTGTAAAATTCATGTATGCGACATTCGATCTTATGCACGGGGCACGAGGGCGAGAAACTCTAACGCACTCGAATTATTGTTATTAGTACGCCGGTTTTATGGAATTGATTACTGTTTTGAATTTTATTTTTTTCTGTATTATTTTTTCATTAGGGTGACGACGCCATAGCCCAGTTGGTAGTGACTATGCCTGAGCGAGAGGTCCCGGGCTCGATTCCCGGCCGGGGCAGTAATTTATGTGACAGATAAAGGTGTGTTTTCGGGTCGTGGATGTTTGTGATGTAATATAGATGGGGGTGTGAGTGTATAAACGTTTATTTATATTTTATTTTATTGCTCTATTTTTTTATTATTATTAATCTAATATTTACAGGAAACCATATATGTAGGTTCGCGTACTTACCACATCAGTGTTTAAATAGGAAGGCTGCATATCCTTACGAGTCCTTCAATTTGAAATGGAAGCGGACAATATTCCTAGACACGTGTGGAACTTCATTCCAAATCCGATTTATACTTGACATATTTGTATGCTCACTTAGTTGGCCTTGGACCTTTACTTTGATCTTGGACTTGGTCACCTTTTACGGCGTGAGAAATTCAGACACTCACATTGACCGTTAACCTCTGGTGATTAGCACGGACGTAGCCAGGGAGAGGATGCACCAGCCACCATCGAGTCAGTCAAGAACAGTGCATCCCGCTGCAATAAGCCCCCAATGAATAATACCCAAAGTATAGCAAAAAACCAAATCGTTTCAACATTTATAAAAATAACATCCAAAAAAATACCTCAACATAATAAAAAAAAAAATCGTTTACAAACAAGAAGCAATTATTGTGTATAATATGATCACTTCTGAGGTCATCAAAACCAAGACGCTATATAAACTTTGAACTATCTTAAAATAAACAATATTATTAAAATGATATTTAATAACAGTACTCAATAATAATAAGTACCTAATCAAAAGTTATAAACCACTAAAAAGCTTAATAATTAATTTCGAATTAACAAATCAATGTATTAGTGATTTGAATTATATATATCTATATACTATAGTTTTCAAGCAGTGCCGAAACTTCTAGATGGAAACGTTACTAATACCTATCTATTTAAGGTATAAATATATTTAATATATACTTACACAAATGTATACGGTTACAGTGTGTTTTTTGCATTTCTCTCGACGACGGCATTAAAATAAATCGTTCTGAAATCCGTCGATTATACATTTTGAAAACAAAAAAATATTGACAACTGTTTTTGAGAATTTTATAACTATTCAACGGATCGACAAATATGTTGTTTTCCTACACACACAAACACACGTCAGCCGACTTTCTGTTCAAGAATAGAACAGTTTTCTTCCGCCAAACTTTTTGTGTGTCATTAACCGTCAAACGAGCAGACGTGCCCACCTGATGGTAAAAGCTCACCGCAACCCATGCATGTTAGCAACACCGAAAACCGAGACGAAACCTATCTCTACAACCGAAAAACACAAAAAAATATAACATTGCACTTTTTTCATCAATATCTCCTTCGAGATTTATAAAAAAATATATTAAATCAGAAATCTAAAATTGGTATTATTCTACACATACACTAGACGAGTTGTGACGACTTTAATACGTATACTTAACACGTGATCAAGTTCACACAGCATGTGGTTGTCCTCGATACGTATTCATTAGGACCTATGGAAGATCAAAGAAGGTGGAAAGAACAAGGTAAGGTCGCGCCTTTTAAATCTGGTCAACCTGCTGTTCACTGCGCAAATATTGTCGCATATAACAGTCGGCTCCACTTCGCGTCGGTCCCCCAATACTGGGAGTCGTGACCTCGATCATGTGATGAGTCTCTGCCTAATGATGTTCCCTTCGACTCTCTGTGGACGATGTTTCTGGAGGTCGCCATGACCAAAGAACTCGAACATCCTCCGCAGGCAGATGCTGGAGAGCCTCGGTATCTTTTCCAATTTAATCTCTTCGAGAACTGACTTGCCTTATTTTATACATATATTTAATAGCAGCTCACTTCGACTCTGTTCGGGCTGAACTACTGAATATCTTAGAATATATACTAATAATGGATATTAGTAATAGGGGGTAAAAGACTCCATAATAGACTCTAATTAGTAATACTACAATACAATATGTAATAAAAACATAAAATATGGCCCATGTCCATCCGGAATTATATACCTTCGACATAGTAACATAATTTATCAAACACAGCCGTGTTTCGCTAATGCGTCCTCGTATACATAAACTCACAAATTTCACACTTTTACTTTATAATATTAGTATAGATTAATGTAAATTATTATTTCCTTCCTTCTTGGCTGTCGAATGTCACTTAATCCCTTAACAAAGACACGACGTTGGAAAGTTGTGTTCTTGTTTATTCAGTTACGTAACCTATGCTTAACTTACATGTTATAACAATTAGCGCTTAAAGGATTCCAGTTGTCAAAACATCCAAAGTCAAATTAATAAAATATATATTTATTTAGCCATTTCATAATCTACCACATTGTTAGAGGTAGCGACGGCACGTTGCACAAGATCTTCCAACGACGTGCATACTAATTTCCTAAGTCAATCCTTCTCCACTGAGGACGAATAATAATCAGCGCCGTAGCGTAGATAATAATAATGATCCAAGTTCAAGTTTAGAGTCGGCGGTCGAACCCGGGACCATATATTAAGGCCGAGTCCGGGGAACAGGGATTAATGCATCATTCTGAACAAGGCGTGGACTTTGATGTAGCGGAATCTTTGGAGGAAATTGTCAATTTTGATTCTAATGTCTTTCTCTGGACTGCTTTTAAGTATAGGAATATATTGAGATTTATAAATAATTCTGCAATAGTTGATTTCGACAATCAATTTCATAATAACTTAATATTGTATAGGTTTTTAAAAGTATTTAAAAGGACAATCGATAAACAAGCAACAGTCATAATTTGGTACCGTCTACATATGGCCTTCACAAGTTCAAAAGTCAAGGTTCAGCGTTTTTTTAAGGGGTTTGGAGTTTATTTTTACAATGGGTTTCCAAATTTGATATGTGGGTTATGTATTGGAATTTTTAAGCGACTCATTTGACAATAATCTGATAGACCCATATCGGTCTGTCCGCATCATTTGCACTTAACTCATTACTACAGCTGCCGCAGCCTATAGTTTTTCTATTATATGAATAAATCTCGTCGTTTTCGTGTTTCCTTATACGTCAACAGTCAAATCGTAAAGAAAACCGAAAATCGCTTAGAACTATCAATGAAGAAGATGCCTTGTAATGCAGCTCCCCGCTCTCCGTTCCGCTGTCCGCCGTCAGTAACGCCGCCCGATCCGATGCACTCCCGCGTCGCCCTGAAGGAGATGGATTGCTCTCCTGAACGTTTGTTACCCTCTACCCATTATACGTACCCGCTCGATGCCTAACTTTTTAGTATATTGAAAATTTACAGATAACTAGATAGCTATATAATAGGTATCAGAGAAAAGAAACATACCGAAAACTGTTTTTTTATTAAAACCAATTTTTTTACTCATGTTGTTGTTTACCATTCCTCAATATATGCTAAATATAATATTGGAATTTTTATATTTTATTTAGAATAATACATTTTATAAACGCTTAAAAAGTAATTCGACGTATTTAAAGCCCCTATCGTGGAAATAAAAGACCACAAACGAACCGCGTAAGACTTCACAAGAAACACAAATAAAAACTTCACAAACCGGTAACAGTAAAAATCGGTTAAACTTAACAAATTAAGTAGAACACCGAAAACAAACAATGCAACTGAAATCGCACCACAACACGACATAATCGCTTAATCAGCCTGCTAAACTAATGAATAACACCGTCCAATTTCTGATATTGCAAGAAGCACTGAGAAAAAGATTGCACTTCTATTAACACTTGCTTCGGAAATTCAATTCTGGAGTCCATGTACCGAAGGAAACTCGGCCGTAACTTAAAATGTTACGCTTCAGTTTCCTCTGACTGACATTCAACATGCATTCTTTCGAGTTTAATCTAAAGCTGAATCATTCCGAACACAGACAAGGAGAGAACACAAAGGCGTGTATAATTCGGGTACATAGAACAGAGAGAGATAGTCTTTGGACTGTGCTGTTGTCAATGTCTGGCTAATGCACGGTGCGTCTGCCCGGTGACGAAGATGGATGACTCTTCTCCTTAAGCAGTTGAATGAGGAGCCAGCTAAGAAAAGGTTTCTGTAAAAGATTTGCCTCAGTATCCTTATATTGTCTATAAAATCAAATTTGACTTTATCTGACTTATTAGTTTATTTTTACTCAATTAAGCCCCGGCCCTAATTTAATCTGTATTTATAGCTCGTGCTGTAATAAAAACGACATTCCTAAGTCACGCAAGATGTTTCGTTAGAAAACATTTGTAACATAACTTTAGAACCTTATCAAATCAACATGTTGAATCTCGACTTTCACACATAAAAATCTCTCCAGATTCCGCTATGGACCATTTTGATGGTAATTAATTTGACCGTTTAAATAATCGTTAAATTTACCATTATAAGCGCTAGCGCTATGATTAAACAATTTATTGTGGTCAAATTAATCAAAGTGATCTGATTCGATGTATGAAATCGTAAATTACAATTCGTTCCAAAACTTATTCAACAAACAGTAATCGATGTTCAGTTTACTGCGGAGAGTAAACAATAGTTCACAGTTCTGAATCAGCGGAACAACAATTACGTAATATTTCAAGAATGAAAATATCTAATGTCCGAATGCTATCTTATAAAAAGCAGGTTCACCGCCGTGCCCGTCTTGGTCTGTAATACGTCGGTAACTGCTATACCTACCAGCGACGACCAACATGGTCGTCAGTTCGTTCGTTATTTAAAACTTATAATGGTAATGGTGATTTATAAATCGTTTTGAAGTAAAACAACCATATTGAGAATCATACGTAAGTAACTATTGTTAGAGCACGTATAATAAATACACCACTGACCAACACTACACTCTTATTGTATCTATAACAATTATCGGATAGCAATGATGCCTGCCCTTCCGGAGCGTTCGCTTTTAAACTATATCGAATGGTGCGCCATCTATGTCGTTTGAAGAATGGTGGCACGGTAATTCAATAGCACAACTACAGCATTTAATATTTAGGATGAT
>DWPT01008707.1:0-10052 GCA_018251895.1 Agathymus mariae mariae
CCACCCTCCTGCTTGAGTCAGCCGCCAAACGACTCGTCGTGTTCCGACTGGGGGCTTGAGAGCCAGTACTTTCTTTCTTACCTTCTTCTCATTTCCTGCCCGACAACGCATCAATGATAGCTTTGGTCGTGCTGATGTCCATGGGCGACGATGACCACTTGCCATCAGGTGGCTCGTCTGCTCGTTTGCTGGCTATTGCCATAAAAAAAAAGTTTCTTGCCGCTTCTTCCAGGACCACTCATGGTAGGGATTTGTTGAAATGATTGTCTTAGTTTGACGTCCGAAAAGTATTTGAAAAACAAATATTAAATAAAAGTTGTTCCAATTTTTTGTCAATAGAGGCAAATTTTTAACTATTTAAAACTCCACCACAACTCCATCATCAACGTGGCCCCACGACCAATCGTTCTCTTGTTGCGTTTGGAATCAATTTTAAGATACTTGAGGTTCTTCAAAAATTGTGTTTAACGACTGTGTTTCTCCAAGGGCGGCAACGCGTGCGCTTTTCTGTTGGCATTGCACGCGTCGATAAAAGACGGTGACCACTTAGCGGCATAAGGTCGGCCGCATGCTTGTTTTCCTGTCCGTAATATAAAAATTATATTATTATACATGCACACTCGCATATTATATACCTCCTTCATTCAGATTGTACTCATACTGACGTATTGTCATTATTATATACTAATATTATGAAAAGAGTGCGAGTATTGTGACTTTGTGTTGAGGTGTCGGGTTCGGAATCAAAGATGCATTAGATATAGACGTGTTTATTGGTAAACGAACTTAAAGATACTGTCCTCTCGTAACAAGGTATGAGGGATTTATATTGAGGTGTTTCATATACTACACTATTTAATATGTCCACACTTAGGGTGGTCAGACCTGGGTGTGGCTGAACAGACCCATGATCATCCCATGACCCAAGGTCATGATCATCCCCAAATCATACATGTAAGACTAACAAAGCATATAGACTTAAAAATATTATGAAAATGTTAACTTCATAGCTTCCTTCTTACACTCACATGATTTCTCATAAGTTCTTTGTCCAGTAATATCTATTTTAATGTACTTATGTCACTATTAATAATTTTATCTAATTAATAAAATGGCTCTCCAAAGTCTGGCTTCGGTCGTTCCTGATCAGATCATACAGTTATCATAACCAGGTCCACATATATCTCAGACATTATTGTCACAGCATGCAGCTCCTGGAGTGGGAAGCGACTCGCCTCCAACCTGCGGTGGCAGCCGTGTTATCCAACAAGGCAGTGGCTAGTGATCTCAAACAAACCCTCCAGTCTCTGTTAAGCACCCTGGAGAATACTTTGAAAAGTCAATGTTTTTTACTTGGTGTAAGTACCTTATATTCAATTTAATTTCAAATTAGTTTAGGTACTTTGTAAAAATATTTACACACGTAATTTTTAGCCTCCACTACCGTTTCGCATAGAAGCTTTAACATTGAGGAGAAGAAACGGCGCAAGAAACTCCTCAGCACATCTTTGAAACCAAATCATAAATATAAGTTATGTTTGTAAGATGTGCGAAAAATCAAAATAAAAAACAAATATATTCATGATGAACATGTAATGGTGCATACTGTATTACACAGTTCATTTATTACAAGTTTAACATATAACTTAAAGAAACTAGAAATATTTAAAAAGAAACTTTTTTTTAATATCTCTGAATCACATTTAAAAAATTACATAATCACAAGTATACATTTTTTTCGTTTCTAAGCTTGACTATAATCAATGCTTCAATACTTGACTATAATCCCACCTGATGTTGAGTGGGCATAAAAGTGGATAAGTAGGTGGATGGTAAAGTAACTTTCTCACATAAATTTTCGCGCTAGAAACATGTCCCTAGCTGTCCCTGTAGCCAGGCTACAGAAAGAGGTCTACGCTAGACGAGCCGAGCCAAAATTCGTGTACTATGGACCGGCTTACGAGCCTCGAACGAGCGTTTGGCTCGTGCTCGACTGTGCTCCGGCTATTGTCGGTTTTTTGACGAACACAAAGGGGTTAGCGTCGCGCTCGCGGTGCGCTTGTTGTCAGGTTCGTTGTAAGTCCACACTGGACACCGCGAGATGAGCGGCTCGGCTCGCGCCCAGCTGGTGCTCGGCCCGTAAGCGTACACCGACCTTAACGATTCAATTTTATTTTTAGGCAAAATGAACATTATATATTTATTCATTAAGTTGTGACTGTGAATATTTTTTTGCAGGATAAAATAACCGCAGTAGATGTCTCTATATGGAGTACTCTATATCCAATGCAATACAATGAAGAACTTAAGTCAAAATATTTGAACCAATGCAGTAATATTCAGAAGTGGGCCGATAATATTGCTACTTTGCAAGCCACACAGGTACTGTTAGTGACACTCACTCTTTCATATAATAACATATAAGAACAGGCGTAAAACATCCAATTTGAGATCCTAGAATATTAAAAAAACCCTTATTCTATCTCTGTCTTTAACTTCAGTTTTGTTCTCCTTTAACTATCATTATATATATATATATATATATATATATATATTTGTTCTAATAACAGCTATATAAAGCCAGTGTCTGCCGAGTGGTCGGAAGTCGATTATAATCATTAAATAAGGAATTCGGTGGTCAGAGCAGAAAATGGTGCGGAACTGTTGTTGTCTGTTTGTATACACTAGTCGAACACCCAACTTCATTCGGATTAACAAAATTAAAAATTATATGATATATAGCCTTTCAAATGGTATAAGATTTTTTCATAAACGTACCGTAGTTCCGGATATTACCCTCGACATATTTCCCACATTCTCTTTAAAATAATAGTACAGACTAAACATTACATTGCTTTAAGTAAAAAGAAAAGTCACAAAATGACGATTTGTTTTATAGGAAGCACTACAACAATGGGGCGGTTCTCCAACTGGACCTTTTGGTGTCCATTCAGCGTTGGGCAACCCTCAGATATCTAGTCTGATGTCTCCTGTGGGGTAAGTTAATGTGTAATTTAATAACAATCACAGTTCTTATGGATAATTGTTTAGCCGAGTTGATAATGTTCCAGCCTGACAATCAACAGGTCCTGTGTTGGATTGCCAAATAGACATTAATAGGGCTGGTAAATATTTGTTCTTGAGCTTAATTGTGTGACAGATCACATCAAATCTTTTAAAAATGTAAGTAAAATATGATTTAATACTTGTATGTACATTGAACATGCCGAATAGCTTTTTAAGTGTAACATTTAAAATGTATTATGTCTGTGATGAAATAACTTTAAAATTATGTAGTGTATATCTACCTAACAATAATAACTTGAACAGATCGCTTGAGATGCCCTCCAAGGTATGGAAGACTCACTAAACGCACACTAAACTTTGCTACAGATGGCATCCAATTTCCAAATATTTTCAATCTTTTTTTGTTACTTACCAGGCCTCTGTTCTCCCGCCAGGTCACCAGACGAGGAGCCTGGCGAAACGGGTCCGACTCCAGAGGAATTGGAAGCGGCTAAAGAGGCCTGGTACAACGGCAGGAAGAACCTACCACCAGCTTCTAAGGAGGAGAAGATAGTGTCAGTGATCCAATGAGGAATTATCGTTTTATTATAAACATTATATTACGCAAAGTTCATGAATATTACACATATTTTCAAGTAATTCGTGAACGTTATATCCACGAGCAGCCCACTTTGTGATTGCCAAGGGTTGTTTTCTGAGGAATTACTTTCTCTGTTTCTCCTCCCCAATGTTAAAGCACCTTTCCGAAACGGTAGTAGAAGCAAAAAATGACGTGCATAAGTGTATTTACAGAATACCTAAATGATTGAATATTTTAAATTTGAGCGTCATAGTAACTTAATACCTCCACCTTTGGTTGGCGGTCGTCTGGAAGGGATCGCTCGACGAGGCCGCCTGTCGCTTACACCACATTGTTTTGTAATGTTAATTTCCTTTTGTGTACAATTAACAGTTTTTCTATAAAATAATCACGAATAGGTTTTACTTTGATAAATTCCTGTAAA
The DNA here is from genome assembly GCA_018251895.1 of Agathymus mariae mariae. Taxonomy (NCBI): domain Eukaryota; kingdom Metazoa; phylum Arthropoda; class Insecta; order Lepidoptera; family Hesperiidae; genus Agathymus; species Agathymus mariae. The sequence continues at coordinate 4,032 of DWPT01008707.1, forward strand.
ATTGAGATCATATTGTACTTTATTTTAAAGTAGCCGGTGGATAAAACTTTGTAGTACATATATGTATATTTTTTTTTCTTTTTATTCATATTCATACGTTTCGCGCTGTTAACATCAGCTCCGTTCGCAGGTTGCCGGTGAAAGGTAAGAGGAACGTGCTGATCACGTCGGCACTGCCGTACGTCAACAACGTGCCGCATTTGGGCAACATCATCGGATGTGTGCTGTCCGCCGATATATTCGCTAGGTGAGCTCGGCTATCACTACCATCTGGTGAGTGGAAGTAGAGACAAGAGAGGTAGCAACATCGGATTTCCCAATCTCATGCGAGGCCGCGTGTATGAAATGCGAGAGCGCTGTCATTTTGTTTGACGGGGGAAATGGGCGTAGCGGTTCTTTCGGGACAATGATTTAAACTGTATATCACATTAACAAACTGCCAACTGATTGCCGGAAGAAGTCTTTTACCCATGTCTGCTTCGCCTCATGATAGAGAGAGAGCGAGAGAGAGATATAACTAAAATTAGTGTCATTGCTGTGAAAACTTTTTATAATATTATTGGAACAAATTACATAGTTAATTATATTTGTTAAGTGAGCTCAACTATTTTCTTAGTCGACAAGCGAGCAGACGAATCACCTGATTGCAAGTGATCACCGTCGTCCATGGGTATCAGTAACACCAAAGGCATCACCGACGCGTTGCCGGCTGAAAAACATGTTGAACAAATTTCGGTTGATTCTAAAAACAGGGCAGTATTAGCCAGTCGGACCAAATACCCTACTACTTAATGCAAGTACCGTCGAGATTAAACTAGGTGGTGCAGCCGGCGGCCGCCAACAGCAGCAGCAGATGTTCACCTGGACACCACGAGCCGGGGGGCTAGGTGCGGTCTGATGAGTGGAGTACACTTAATTTGCATGTTTTACCCGTAATTCAAGTAGGAGGTGGAGGGGGGCTCTCAGTGAGTTTATTTACGTGAACGGTACCGATGTAATCGTTTCAGATATTGTCGGATATGTGACTACAACACTCTGTACGTGTGCGGCACCGACGAGTACGGGACGGCCACCGAGACCAAGGTGTGTTGTAATATATATCTATATTTATTTAGAAGATCAAAAATGTTTTCACATCGGCTTAGTGCGTAATCATATACATCAGTAATTACTGATTCTTCTTTCTTTTCTTCTTTCGTTCTTTGTGACAGTAGAAAATGTTCTCCGTGGGGTTTTGTTGTCGCTTCTTCTTTCGGGTCGAATAGTGTTTGTTGAGACGTGTCAAAAAAAAATTGTATCTGTTATTATTCTTATTAATATAGATTATTATTAGATAGCAATTTTTTTTTAATTGCGATCAATTTTACATAATTAAAATTAATACTTGACGACATTCAAAATTGATGGTAAATGGAGATGACGTTTAAGACTCCCACACCATACGTAACAGGCGTGATCACACAGCGTACAGGGAAGATCTTCCTTCGTTAAACCTTTAATTTATTTTCCTTTGTTTCCGCCCCCAGGCCCTCGAGGAGGGGCTGACGCCGCGTCAGATCTGCGACAAGTACTTCGACATCCATAACTCGGTGTACCGCTGGTTCAACATCGGCTTCGACTACTTCGGACGGACGAGCACGGCCGAACAGACCGAGTATGTTCGTCTCGCTCACACTTACACCACTTGTACCTGGCGCAAACGCTCTCTCTCACTCGTATTTAAATTGTAGCATTTGTACCGATTGACAGGATAGCGCAGAAGATGTTCCTCAAGCTGATGGACAACGGTTTCGTGTCGAAGCAGGCGGTGGATCAGCTGTTCTGTGACAACTGCGAACGATTCTTGGCCGACAGGTGAGTGTGAATACTTTGAACGCTCTTATATTTTCGGAGTGAATCTTTGAATCCGCTCCTTGAACACTTTAATACTTAGTGGTTCCTAATTGGATTCATATATGCATCCTACTGAACAACGAACGGGGTAAAAGCACCAGGTACTTTCCGAAGGCTGCCGTTCCGTGTGTCACCAAGGTTAACAAAGTAAGCGTCAACCTAGTAGCACCCTCTTTCTTCTTCCTTGTAGTGTGACAGTCAGGTCCACAAGCTGATGGTCCAGCTCCAACGCGGTTCTTAAGCGGTGTAATGACGCTCAGCTTTTGGAAAACAATAGTCATATTCACAAGTAGACGATACAGTTATCTTGATGATGTTTATTTGCCACGTAGCCTCAGTCGGTGGGGGCCTCGTCTGCCGCTCGAGGAATTCCAGGTTAGGTTCCCGGCCGGGGCTCAACATTTGTGTGACAGATAAATGTTTGTTCTCGAGTCGTGGGTGTATGTGATGTCACGTTTGTGTACGTCCACGCCTCCAGCAACACACTAGTGCGAGGTTGTGAGTGTAGGAACGTTTATTTGTTTACTAGAGGCCCACTCGGAGTTTGTTCAGGTTCAACATTTAATTATATGTACGTACTCACACATAAATGCTTAATTCAAATACATTATAACAAACTTACGTTATAATGTATCTGAGGTCGTTCACAGAATTCACAAACAAGAGTCACACAAGTCAATAGTAATTTTATAATTACACACGTACATAGCCCTCACATTGTGTAAAGAGAAGTGCCCCCGGGCGCGTTGTTTTCAGATTCGTGGAGGGCACGTGCCCACACGTGGGCTGCCGGTACGAGGGCGCGCGCGGCGACCAGTGCGACAAGTGCGGCAAGCTGATCAACGCGGTCGAGCTGCTGCGGCCGGCGTGCAAGGTGTGCGGCACGGCGCCGCGGCTCAGGCAGAGCGAGCAGCTGTTCATCGAGCTGGGACAGGTGGGTGTGGCCCAGTGCGGCCCAGCGCGTACCACTGTGGTGTTCTAATCTGCGGCTGATAGTTGTGCACTGCGTCGTTGAAGTGGCCAATCGTAGATGTCGCCGGTGTGTTTGATGGTAATCGTGTACATTTTGAACGATTTGATTTGTTAATTCTGTAATCATAAATATTTCATGCAGTAACATAAATAAATTCAGTTTACTGGCCAAAGTATACGATATTTTTCAACGCAGGAAATGGATCTGTCTCTCGGAATATTCCAAAGTGAACCGACGGCAGGTTGCAAGTGTCAAATGTATTGTTGTAATCAGTTGGAGCCGTCCCTGCGAAGTTGGATATCGTCAGCGGAAGCGGGCTGGTCTCCCCCAGCCAGGGCTGTGACTCGCGCGTGGCTTCGGGAATCGCTCCGGTCCCGCGCCGTCACCAGAGACCTCAAGTGGGGCGTGCCCGTGCCAGTAGAGAATTTCACTAACAAGGTAGGTCGCGTTTGATAGCGAGGTACGATGTGTTCGGTGTAAAGGTAGGTTGCGTTCATTATAATATGACCCGGTTTAAACACGACCCTATACCGGGAATTGGTTCGCGTTAGTTAGTGATAAATGTACTCCGGTACTGTCCCGCGTCGTGCACCGCTCGTTAACTAACTCCATGCAACTGTTACTGTAAAGTGTAGCGGGCGGTGGACTGTGTGTTCGTTTAAATATTTCTTCCAGTAGGTTTTCCTTTATCTTCTTGTTTCGAGTGAACACGAATTGCCTTATTATAAAAAATATTCACAACTAGCGACTAACGAAACGAGCCTGCTTAATTTTATTCCAATAAACAGTTTTCCTTTATTTATTTGGGATTTATCCGAGATGACATATTCCTTTCCCTTTCTAACCAATAGCTCGTATCCTTTACATCATCCTGCACTGCTCCAAGTACCGCTCTATCTTACGGCGGTGTTTAGCATACATACCACTTTACAATCAACATAAGTGTACGTTACAATATACATAATATAAACTGAGTTGGTTCCCGCCGTCCGTGGCAGTTGCTTTTTTTGCAATGTTCAAAGTTATATTAAATCAAGTACTTTCATGATTTGCTTGCCAACGAACATGACACTTCAGACAGAGATATGAAACTGCTAATCGACACGGTCTGTCAACTCTGATCACAAGTAGAATCCCCTCAGTGCACCCCTGGTCGAAAGATGTTCGTTATGTTTTACCGTCCTCAAAATCTTACCATGACAATGTGTGTCCGCCCACGAAGGTATTCTACGTATGGTTCGATGCGCCCATCGGGTACCTGAGCATCACGCAGGCCGCCACCAACCAGTACGAGAGGTGGTGGAAGGCGGACAAGGAATACGACGTGAGTACAACGGCAGACGTAACTTGATTTTGCTACTGAACGAACAGCGCATGGGGCGAAGGTGTTGTGGTCTCGACGAATATATCAATGGTAGGGATAAATAAATATATATTTACACACTCACACCCCCGAACTGAGATTCCCCCGTGTCGCGGGTAGCGTGGACAAACACATCTATGGCATTACAAACACCCTCGACTCTAGAACAAATATTTATCTGACAGAAATACATGTTGTGCCCCGGCCGAATCGAACCCGGGACCCCTCGCTCGGCAGGCAGAGTCACTGCCAACTGGACTATGGCGTCAAGGGATCCTTGGAAAATAAACAGTGACGCAGTTGGTACCACTCGATACGTCTCCGTAGTCCAGATGGTGGTTTATTCGTGACCTAGCGTGCCGCGCGATGTGTCCCGGGTTCGTCTCCCGGCCGATGCAGATGTTCGTGTGTCACATGTATCGGTTTGGTCTCGGGTCGTGCGTGCCTGTGTTGTGATATTTGTGCATGTTCACGCCGCCCGCGACCCGAATCGTGCACGTACCTCTAACTGTTCAGGTTACATTCGTATTGCAAACATCGTGAACCAACCTTGTGCAGGTTGGTTGTACGTAACGGTGTCGGAGGTGAGCGAAGTCTGTCAAACCACACTCGGGCAGCGTGGCGGGCTTTGGTCCGGCCCACTCTCACGGTGAGAGGAGGCCGCGGCCCGGCAGCGGTTGTTAATGACGATTAGCACTCCCACCAGCGGCAGAATTTGGGAGGGTGAAAAAAATGTATTTTAATGTTTATAGACGTCGCTATAAAGGTCAAGCTATATTTGTTTGAAAATCTCCATGTGGAATCCGTTGAGCTGATTAATATGCTACTTGGCATATTAACTGCATTGTATATTCTTAGTGGATTTATTTCCTAATATTTTCAGAACATAATTAAAAATAATTTATTACATAAATACATTCATCTATCGCTTGTATTTAAGCGGTGACCGGTCGCGTTTGGCAACTGTGAACTTGGTCCGTTGTTCGGTGGGTGACCGATGGGTAAATTTGTTGATCGCTTCTGTGCATAGAGAGCATGTTAAGCTCTCGTTTCGTTATCTTTAGTTGCTATTAAACGGTGTCGAAGGGCCTGGGACCTCACAATGACTGCTAATACTTGAGTCGTTCACGTTATTTGTGGTGTTTGTTTACTCAAACGAGGGTAGAACAAATGTCATGAGGGTACAACAGTCAGTATCGTGAGAGCCGCGGACGCGAGCAGACGTGTTTACGTTGGCTACTTGTGACGTAATTGTGTCCTGATACCGTATTTATACGAGTGTAACAAGACCAATATTCCCTCATCCCTGCCCCCCAGGTGAAGCTGTACCAGTTCATGGCGAAGGACAACGTGCCGTTCCACGTGATAATGTTTCCCGCCACCGTGCTAGGGGTCAACGAGGGGCACATTCTGGTGGATCACATCTTCGCCACCGGTGAGTGGTTCAGTTGGTACGCTTAAAACGCTAAAACTGCTGAACAAATTTTGATGCGGTTTTGTGCTATAAAAATGTAAGAATAAATAAATATAATATGTTTACATTTGACACGTATGTAATGCTTTTTATTGTGTAACTAAAGAGAGAGTTGCACAATTTAATGAATTTGGAAGTTCTTGTTAGATCATATTATATCATAGTATAATTAAATATTTTCATAAAACGTAACATGTAAAGAAACTGTATTTATTACCACAGAGTATCTCAACTACGAGGAGGGCAAGTTCTCCAAGTCGCGAGGCGTCGGCGTGTTCGGCACGGACGCTCAGGTTGGTTGGACTGGTCACGTGCGTG
>DWPT01008708.1:0-10052 GCA_018251895.1 Agathymus mariae mariae
CGTACGCATGTGCCCCACGTGGTTCTGTCCGAATGTGCCCCATTAAGCAAATGATAATTAAATATAACCTCTTTCAATATCAATATGCAAACAAGATAAATTTATTATTAAAAACATATCTTAGGGATACTTACTACAGTAGCTGGGAATAATATGTGTAGAAAAACTAATCATATCTAGTCTAATAATTCACGAAAACTTTAGTATAAAATTACTTACCAAGCGCGAAAACAAGATGTTACCTGACACTTGACTCTCACCGATTCAAATGGCCCGAAACTACTACATTGACATAATGGCGACTAGGTCATTTACTCAACATGAAAAGAACGTCGCCGCGCCTTTTCGTTAGTGTTTTATAACTACTGTACGTATTTGCCCCGCGTACGAAAGGTACCTAGCTAACTTCCCCTAAAACGCAATGGAATTTCCATTGCTTAAAATATCTTACTGGCATCATAAGTTTTATATTTAAAATTTGTTATTGTTAAGAAGAAAATAAAAACTAGTATTATATATTGTATTATGTAACATTTTACTTGCATGTTTTACACAAAAATGCGTTTGTTATACATCAATTAGTGTAAATAAGTTCCTGCACCTGTATCTAGATTAATGTACACTAAAACTAAACAACCCGGGCCCACATTTGTCAATAAGAATCAATAAAAACTGAAAATATGCAACATTCGATGGAATATTAAAGAATTCATAAAGCACTCTAAAGAAATATTTTTATATTTGAGTGACAAACCATAATATACTATTTAGTTTAATAATAATGCCAATATAATTTTCTTAGAATCTCAAAAATTCAAATGTCGAAGAGGACACTTGTGCATAATATAATTATATATTGTGACCTCAACATAATATTTAGCGATAAATCAAATAAAACACCTGGCAATAGGATGTTACAATGAGTCTGTGGTGTGGTGGCAGATAAAAAATAAACTGATTCATCACATAACTACCTAATTATATTGAATTATATATTATTGTGAATCATCTGCAATATGTATCATAACAATTAGTTATCCGTAATAAACTATGTTTTAGATAATATGTAGATATGAGATGCTTGGAGTATACAGTTGAATGTCATCATTCCAAAAGTCTAATTATTACCTACTAATAATAAACCTCCCTAAATATCTGTCATCTAATTTTAATACATACAGGTGGCGGAATGTGAAAAAAGTTTGTAAAGATATAGATTTTTATTCAGTCTAGGAGTTACAGAAATGTATAATTATGAGAGCTTTCAATGTTACATTGTTGATTAAAGCTTCATCAGAGTCAATTGTAATCATTGTGTCAACAGTGTGTTCAGATTACATTTGGTTACACTGGGAGTTTAAACTCTATTAAAAATACAATTTACATAAAATAAGAAAATACTCTTTAGCATTATATAAACCACAACATTCAGTTTATGAACTGGTCTTGTATGACCATGATTTTTAGTTCTTTAATAACATAAGTAAGTTCTACTCACTAGCAATCTAACTAATTTTTGCAAAAATAAGTGGATGAGACAAAATAATGCACTTAGATAATTATAATTATATAACAAAATTTATTTAGGTTATGTTTGTATCTTGTGCTCAATCTCCCCAAAGACTGAAGCCTTTTTGTAATCAAAATGAGTTGGTTCCTTTTAAATTTTAATTTGTATAACAAAATGTAACCCTAGTGTGAAGAGTTAACATGACATGTAACATTATTATTTATTGTAAATCGTTAGAACTATTTTCTAAAATTAGTGATTAAAATACCTTCATATGAGTCTGCCGTCAAATTAATTAAATAATTACATTTTTAAGTGTATAAGTACATACAGTTACATTATACAGTACGGTCAAGATTTGATTTATTTTGTTGAAATGAAAATAAAAATGTATAAAGCTATTGATGTTGTAAGTAGTTATTTCTACAAAGTAAATATTATGAGATGCAATAAACATGTAAAATATTATTCATGCAGTACATGAGACTCACATGTGTAAAATGAATAATATAAAATTGTAATTGGATAGATAATTAAATTTTTTATGCAAGTGAAATATATATATTTTTTGTGGAATTCTTATATAACTGCAATTTACGGTACAGTATAAATAATTACATAATGGTGTTATAAAGTTACCAGTTAATCGTGAATTATACGTATGTAAACGAAACGATGTTTCTTATAAACAAATCCAGCTTTGTGTTAACAGGTTTTAAGCCAAATTGGCAGAAGCGAGGGCATGATCGATTTACTTCATAAAATAATTCACGATTAAATTATTCGTTAAATGATACAAAATATTAAATATCTATATCTCATTAATGAAAAATATACGTCGATTTAATAATCTTGCACAAATCAAATTTAATATGTTAGATATAGTTTCCGTTTTGTCTATGAACCGTGTATTTAGTTATTATAATTATCCATCTACACGATACTGGGACTGGTCCTCGGGCCGCATTCACTTACATTAACATTTTCATAGCATGGTTAAAATAATGTGACCCGAAGATAATAGTGTGGATTATATATCTATTGTCTTTCAATCTTTTGAATTTGTTTCATCATAAAATGTTAAGACATACATTATTATGTTTTGTTACCTGTCAAAACTTCACTAGACTCACATCTGACAGTAAGTAGCCGAGACTCCATCTACATCTACCTATCCACAAATACAATAAACATGCTCATATACTATATATGATTTAAACAATCGTTATTGATTTTATATAATGCACTGTTAGGCAGCTAGTAGCAATGCGGTCGAAGATATAATTTTTTAGCTATTTTAAGTAATTTAGGATGTGAGTCAGTTGAAATTCATAGGTAATTTCATATCCTAAAAGTAACGAAGACACCTTTGGAATGGCTGTAATCGGCATTCCGGTTGAATTTTTGGATATGGTATTTATTCATCTGACAAATGTTTGCATAGCTGTATTTGGAATACATTCTGGTTCGGTATACATTCAGGTGTAATTTTGTTAATAATACAGTTAGTGTAGACTGTGGGATTACTTTTATTTAATCAAAAACTTACAAGGAAAGTCACGAATGATATTCAGTAATAAAGACGTAATTACAAAATAACAGACACCAGTTTCGTATCAGTTTTTCATACGTATTGAGAATGTTGGTTAACAGAAACTGGGCGTCAGTAAATTTTATACCAAATCTTGTAATAGACTCGGTTGACGTTCCACCGAACACTGAATTCGTTTGTCGCCAGTTCGAAGGAACATTTTGTTGAATAAGCGTAAAAGTAAATATATTTCATCAGTTCCCCCATGTTAAATCTGTAGGTTATTTAAACTTAAGGTAATCAAATGTAAAAGTGAATATTTGAATTATATATTTTTTAAATAAATACTCTGTGATATTTTAATTGTTTTATTTCTTTGTTATTACATGCTTTTGTTTTTAAATTAGTTTCATTAACCTCCCATACATATCAACAGGTACACGAAAACGTAATATATTGTCTATGGTCGTCATCCAGACTGACGCGACAATGACGTAACTTATTTTGTTAAAATATTTAATTCTCCTAAATAATATTTCTCTTAAGTATCTTCAAAAATATGAAACGAGTTTGGTTTGTACGTTTCACTGAAAAAAATGTTCTCATAGCAACAAAATAATATTGTTCATGTTACAACATGAAGCATGACTTGTTCCCTGTTGAGTACGAGTCAAATAGATAATAGTGATTCGTATAAAGCATTCTGTTCTCGAAAATTCACGAATTTGCCAATGACAAGGTCATTCAAAAGCTCACGACCGAAGACTAACATTAATGTAATACATACAAAGCTATGAAACAGCATTCTAAGTACTCCCGACAGTGTCTGATTACGTCGAAACAAAAAGCGAGAATTCCGCATGCTAGTGTTGCCAGAACTTCTGAACTTCTATAAGTAGTGGGTATATTCTTTTTGACTTGGATAAATCAATGATTGACTACAATGTGTAAAATTGTAACCTTTTTATAACCTTCGAATATTGTAATGGATATATATTTTTTTGTACTTGTAAATCAATGCGTGACAACAATCCCGCCAGATGGTAAATGGCGATACGATCGAATGGGAACATCGACGCGAGCAAGCTGTTCCTGTAGCTTAACAAAATTATAAATACGTGAAACTGAAACTGGCAACACAGCAACTAATTTGGTAGATGTGCGGTAACCAGGACAGGCAGTTTCACGCGCTCGTACGATACGATATTTATCTACCAGTGGCGAAGGAGAGATTGTTCTCATATTCGCATTGTCCTGAATGGTGTAACGACGAAGAACACACGATAAAGAAGCCCGCCGTCTTGTGTTGTCCGTCACATCCATAAAAACGTGCGGTCCGAATGACTGACGTACTGCGGGTGCAGCAGTCTTCTGACCAGCGGAGTGACGTGGAACGTAGTCTGGTACTTGACGCAGTGGCCAACCGACAACACCAGCACGGTGAACACCTTCGGACACTCGTACAGTACTGCAAATGAAATGAATTCAGTGTACAGAACAAGTATACAAATAGATGCACATTAATCGTTCACTTAAACATAGTGAATTCAATATTTTTAATACGTTCAATATGTTTATTATTTTGTGCGTCAATCTGTTTTACTTCTGCTTGTGTTTAATTAATCGTCTAGGATTGTTTACTACGTAACAAGAACTAGCATGCGGGCAAGAGATTTATTGAAACGCCTCGTTCGAGACAAAAAGAGAGCGGTATAAACATTTTGGTGACGTGTTCCTGAATTCGCGTCAGACGATAATATTGGCTTTCAAGGGTCTTACTTGGTGTTAAAACAGTATCGGTAAAAGCTAAATCGGCGCTGGTGGTCGTGTCGCGGGACGCCGCTTCACGGGTCGATGTAACACTGGTCGCTGCCAACCGTTTATTAGCACGCAGCACGTGCGTCTAGCGCACCTTCGACGAAAGTAACGACAGCTACCCCCGGTTACTGGTTAGGTCAATGTACATAGTACATATGCGTATCTAGATAAGTAATTTAGAACATACCCACTGTTATACGCCGATAATAAACCGAGTACCGTTTTCTTTTTTACTGAAAACACAGCGATGATGCATTCAGTGGTACGGATATCTGCTTGTTCAAAGGCAATAGTGAAAAACGCCAAACTATATGGTACTTAGTACTGTATGCATTAAATGCTCTCAAAATTTCTCTAACAATTAACAAGTGAGCAATAACTAAGTAACAATTTTTTTACGGTAATAGCCGACAAACGAGCAGAGGAGCTACCTGATGGTAAGTGGTCATCGTCGCCCATGGACATCAGCAAGACCAAAGATATCACTGATGCGTTATCGGACAGGAAATGAGTAATAAGTAAGTAATTAGGAATACATAAGTAACAAAAATTACAGAACGGACACCCTTACCTGTAAACACGTTGTAGGACACGACGAAGCCATAGAGGAACACCAACAGGTAATGTAGCGCCCTGGTGTCCGGCGCCTCCGCCGCGCCCCACACCAGCGTCGGCAGCGTGAACAGTGAACTCACGTATGCTAACGCGAATCCCTTTAGTACCCTCGCAACGGACACTGGAATTGACGGTAGACACAAATTAAATTTATTTAAACATATTTAAATATGATCCACGACTTACGACCAGCACCACACCCTACGATTTATCACTTACAACCGTAAGTGGTTGTGATAGTAAGTAGTTAGTCCTGTGATTGCTAGTAGCAACATTTCTTGTGGTGTTTCTAGTTGATCTAGCTATTGGAGCTATTGGATCGTTATAGTCAGATAACAGTTGTCAGTCCATGTCAGAGGCCTTTGAGTGGTATAACAACTGCAGACCCTTGGAATTGACCCGTCCTGATCCCTTAATGTAGTCTGTAATGGTACTGGGAAGGAGACCCAGCCCATACAGTAGGTCGCTAATGGGTTTAATCCAACATTGAAGAAAAAATTACCAGTTTTTTCCATGATTCATTACGGACTAGGATTTTTTGGTATAATTAATATGAAAATGGATTTCCATTTCAAGTGCAAAACAAAAATAAAAAGTGGTCATGACTCAGTCATGTTCGTTTACTTGATCATTTGAAAATTCTAAATATATACAAAAAATGACCCTTGATTAATATATTGTGTACACACCTTCATTCTGTGCTGTAAATGTCTTCATAAATCTCATCAATATATGTATGGTTGAGATGAACATCACTGTTCCTGGAAATGGCAATGTATTTTAATTAGTAAGTTAACAACGTTTTGTTTTTCTTTTGTTCGCAAAACTAATAAAATTACTAGCGAATAAGCTTGCTGTACTTCTATAGACATACATTACACACAAGTGTAATAAAGACGGGATTTCCCTAAAGAACATAATAATAAGGTTATAAACCTAGGGCAGGAATTCCCAAAGTGGTCGATTTCGACTCCTGGGGGTCGAAAACGGTTTCCTAGGGGTCGATATAAACAAAAACTGATTTGGGAGATAGACGACGTCTAAAAGGAACTTTCAAGATACTGTCCAAGTTATGTTACGTGTTTTTTTTTTAGGTTTTTGGGTTCGACATAATCGAAAACTGATTTTGGGCGTTGAAGAGGCCTCGAAATCGAGCCCTTGTAATGTTAAGTGGTTTGTTCTTTTTTTTGACTTTTGTAAATTAGTGAATGGTGGTGGATTTTTAAAGTAATTCGGAAAGTGGATCTCATGCCCAGGAATATAGTCATGCTCTGAACTATATTATTTATTCTTATGATACATGTACACACTTAACATTTGTAGGTCTCTTTTAAACAGTAAAATTTGGCTGCCCTCATGAGATCTGTTGTAATACTAAGGTTGTCTAATATCTACATCCACTGTCTACTGGTGAAAGTAAAAAACATAAACATACCAGCAAATATTGACATAAATTGTATGTAGAAGTCTTTTTCCCATATAAAAAGATCTACATCTTCTTTTTCCTCTTGCGCCCAACCCCGGCAATCACTTCTCCAAGGCTCTGGCAAATCAAATTTGTAGGATAAATTTCTGAAAAAAGAAGTTTGTGTCAGCCTCTACACACAACCAGGGTAATACATATATAGATGCTGTACAGTATTGTATGGCGTATTTACAGGCTGTGTACAAGTATACACATATACAATTTTAATGTAACAAGTGCGAAGAAAAATGTTATGCATTTTAGTTAACGCTTAAGAAAATTTCACTCCTCATAAATTTTCCATTAGATATGAACAGATTCCTAAGGAATAAACCTATAACAAATAATAAAGCAATGATATGTTAGGGCTTCACAGAAACAGCCAACTAGTTAACACCGATGCCAATTCACAGTAGAACAGTTTGGTGGAAAATACTGAAGATCCCAGCTGGGCAGTAGGCCGCTAAGTATTTAAAGAAAATAAGTAATTATTGTAGTCCTCACAGATGTGTAGTATTGAGAGTGGTGTTTGTCTGTATATCACATACGGTGTTGATGACTATGTTGAACAGACTGTCATTCCGCCACACCCCATATGTCTCCAACATTATGAGAATGATCACTAGCTTCCAGTAGGACTGAAAAAATAGAAAAAAATAATTTATGACTTCATTTAAATTTTCTTCCTCAATTATTTATTAAGCAAGTCTCCAAGTTTTTTATGTTTAGCAAGCAGTTTATGTTCCAAAGAACAATTAATAGACTTAAATAAAAAAACCAAGGCTACAAATACCCGATATAAAATCTTCATACCTGCAATACTTAAAATCAAATTATCATAAAGTCTTCTTAAGACTCACAGCCAAACAAAAACTTAAAAAATTAAAATACTACGATAATAAAAGATTTTATAGCTTATGTTGGAGTTCTACTATGCATTCCAATATTTATTTCCAATTTAATATATGTAGTTTTTTTAAGCCTTGTATGTGACTGTTTTGTTCCAAAATTGACAACAATAATTCAATGCCTACAAGATGTAATATCAAGTTATCTTGTGGGGTTTGGTTTTGTTTTAGTTCCAGTATAGATTATTAGACCTGAATAATATATTTAAAGCCTACTGCTTAATGAATGCCTTGGGGAATTTGCAAGCGTTGTTGAAACTCTCACATTACCTGAAACTTGGTGTTGTAAATAACATGTCGCTGGGCTTCTTTTGATATCAAGACCAAATCAATGACCACTATCACTGGATCATATTCAATGTATTTGTCGACGGTGCCCTTGCAGGTTTCCTATAAGTAATTAAAATTAATTCCGTTAATACATGATAGCTTTAATTTGATTGTATTAGTGTAGTTTAACAGAACAGGACAAAAGGATTGTGGATTACATTGAAGTTGAACTTTCAACTTACGCATTTTGTGAGTTTTAAAACAGACGGTCCATAAGTCCGGTACAATGCACCCGCCGTTTCGCCACAATTTACACATTTATAATCGTATTTATTGTCCATCGTATAAAATGTGTTGTTAAATATCAAAATCCGTTAAGTCACCTCCAGTTAGTATAGAAATATACGTTTTCGATATTTAACGACACAAATCAATTCTGTATATTCTGTATATATACACTTTCATTCATATAATATAATTAATGAGGGAATTACTATCAATTCATAATCGTCAACAAAATACGGTACCGTTCCATATACTCGTATTTGTTTGTTATGACGTTTGGTAGTTGACATTGACAGTCTATATATACCCATAGATGACACTATACTAACGTTTCTATACTGATACGAAAATTGACAACAGGTACTCAGTTTTAACGGTTTTAACAACCGATCATCGATTTTTTATCATCGTTATTTTAAAAATATAGTATTGATGTTTTAACACAAACCAAACTTGATATCGGTAATTCACGTATACTGCATAAAGCCATTACGTCAACAATGGTTTGTTCGGAACCCGTTCATAAAATAATATAACTCATCGGCACGGAAACTTGGCCAAGTATAAAATTTGTGATAACTTGAGATATTTCATTTTTTGGCCAAATATAGTCTAACTCTGATTTAAACACATACAATTGAAATTTTCAACCAACTTTCATTTTCAAGAGATTTTTTACATTGATAATTAATTTTAATCAAAATTTGATATTGTAGTTTTAGGCACTTGGAATTAAAAACTGTTAGATTTTTGTTCACTCCCTATACTTTTTAATAACGCGTTTCCCGCTCTAACCCTTGTAACCGCGGGCATTCGATCTGGCAGGCTTTGGATCACGTTTCTGATATTAACTTGAGGTATAACCCGCCAGGCAGTCATTGCAGCATTTCGTAGCGGGTCAAGGGTTTGTGGTGAATTCGATGCAAACTTAATCATTGTCTTCATCAATTATCACAAAATACTTTGACAACTTAATACTTTCAATTTCCAAAACACAATAATTTTAACATTAACTTAGTCGGACAAATAACACGGTTCAACTAAAACTGCAAAACAAACCAAAATGCACTCCAACTTTATTTATTACGCTTTTACGATTAACGTGAAAATTATTTTTGCCCACCCACATCATAATAACAGAAAACCTTAAAAATTGTTACTTATCGAAGTTATGAGCTTGGCCAAGATTAAATACCGATGAGTTTATTACTACGGAAGCGCCAAATCTGACAATTATATTATCACAAAACGTACGAGTATAATCCTCAAAGATATCCGTTGTTCATTAATGTGTTGTATCGTAATTTCTGACTTGATATTGTTAATCATTTAGGTTTCCGCATTTTTGTACATGTTAAGGTATATTGTTTTGAACTATAACATTTATGAACACGGTTTTCTAATTATCTTAATTTTCATTTTTCCACAAGCTCAATAACCTTGTTTGGTTAGGTTATAATTATCACAAATAATTATAGACTTTCGTGACGGTTCACAAATTAACTTCTAACTACATAATAAAATGCTTCATCTTTACATATGTTAATTTACATTTCAGTTACATTTATACTGACAGGTACCTTTATAAAATAAACAGTAGGGTAGACCGAGGCGAATCGGATCAATTTTTTTTGGATAACATGAAAATTA
>DWPT01008709.1:0-10051 GCA_018251895.1 Agathymus mariae mariae
CTATACGCATGTCAATTCATGTCGAGACACGCATGGATGACGTAATATCATAGTCGATCGGAAATATACGTCCCCTCCGTTCCAGGGCGCACATTAATTTTTGAGGACGTATTCATATGTCCTACCCGTACTCGATATTGTTTACGCCTGACGCATTTATACGTCTTGTCCGGTTAACAGGTTAATAATAATAATAATAACTTCTGAACATTGCACATTCCGTTCACTTCAATTTAATTTCCATTCTCTCTGAAATTCAGAATATAAGAATGCAACCATGATTGTCGATTAGCTATCCTTCTGTAACCGTAACTACGCTGGATCTTTCCTAGGATCATAAACTGTAATACAATAAAAAATCTACATGAAATATGAGATACAATAATTTGTACATCTAAATCTGCTCTTGTTCTGTTTCTTCTCAAGTACTTACATAGTATCGTGTTTACGACACCAGCGTACATAAACAAACCATTTTAAATATATTGTCAGTACGTCTTTAGGTTTGTCCAGAGAATTCTGAAGAATGACATAGTTAATTTTAACGATACATTTACAAGAAAGTAGACGACTTTTTAGGGAGTCATTTATATCTGACTTTATCATAGAGATATTGATGTGAAATTTCATACCATACAAGTTGTTATTATAACTGTAGTACGCACGGACAAGGTATAGTACTTATGGTAAATATAATATCTATACAAAAATAGAAGACCAAACAATTGAGTACCATTATCTCCTCTATTTGTAAACCGATTTCTTTTTTCCTTTGTTTAATAGCTATTGAAGGGTGTGATCAATAAAAAAACGTTTAAAAAGAAGTTATCAAAACGAATTTGGACCAGATTCAACCATGAGTGTAACAAATAGATGAACGAATTCGCAAAATTTGAAATAAATTTGATAAACTATTTAGAAGAAAAACAATATTTCATTTTTTACAGAAGGTATATTTAAACTCCAAAAGCTCCAAATTCAGTTTCCATTTCTATAAATTTAACAGAGAGATGTAAAAGAGAAAGTTAATTCTATCGGATACGCGTCAGCTGGACAACATTAGTCAGGCGATGCGAGAAAATTTAATAAAAGCACTTCTTATCTTTGTGTCCCAACGCTCAACGCAACCGGGCCCATCGCCACCCAACTTTTTGTACGTGGAATGTTCGAGAATTTCTGACGTTGTCAATATGTGAGGGAGCGTCGCGCGTAATGAAATTTTCATGCAAATGTTATACCGGTTATTTGGGAACGCGAGCCGTGATTTATACTTCATCGAGACACAAATTAGAAGAGCAGCTTGTTTGTTTACTATTGGTCACGCGTTGATTGGAGCCCTTATTGTTTCAAATTTGTGCCGTTAAATTTTATGACCGGCCTGCCTACCTACTAAATCAGGCAAAATTAATTTACAAAATGAGTAAAATCAAAAATTATCGGGAAATTTGTACGATGTATACTTTGATAGCTATAAGTACACAATTATACATATTATACATACCACTAAGCTAGTGCTAGAGTACTGGAAAACGACTTCATTTTGCTTTCTTGGAAGGCTTCTTATAGTTCACTGCATAATCTTAGTACAATGAATACGCTTGTTTGATTTCAAAATATATATATTTGCTATCAACATGCATCCTCTCATCATCTCGGCTTGTGCGTTTCCGATGGCACCTTCGGAATAGTCATCTTCAAATCAATGGTTATTAAAACAATATATATCAATGGAGGAAAACGCACCTAATCTGTTTAATAAACAGTTAAAATGTAAAGTAAAGTAATGTATTAATGCTTTTCTGTATTACCGTTCGTTACATAACATACCAAACCTTTCTGGGATAAGGCAATCTAACAAAGACGTTGACTTAAGACTATATAACTTAAATAGGTATTGTATAACGAAAATTATACAAAACGAAGCATTATTCGTATAATTTAAATTTCATTGTCGTAGTTTGAGAATTAACATTACTTGTACTTACAGTAAACCGGCCATGATAGTTAAATATTATGCTGAGTTAATGTAATCGTATGATATTATTTAATATCAAAGTCATCGGAATTCCCCGAAACGTTTAATTTTATGTCTATGTCGTCGTCGGTTCGGTAGTACCATCATTATGCAAATCAATGAGGTCTTAAATGCTAACAGCTTTGGGTATCAGTAATTACATTTTACACTGTTTTATTATTATTCTATAGAAGTAATGTCGATGTCGCCGCTGAGTGCGGCTCGTCATTAGTATTCAAAATGCAAATTGTAGCAAGGGCGTTGCACCCGTCTCAGATCTTACTTTCCCAGAAATAATTTCATTAACATCTGCATACTCTCGCTCGTTGCGAAATACCTCTTACGATGCAAAGAAGTCGCCGGAGTCTATGTTGATTTATACATTTGAAATTTGAAAATAAATTATCCTTTTTTATTAAAATAACCGACAAACGAGCAGACGAGCCAATTGATGATGAATGGTTCATGCCACCCATGAATATTTGTAACACCGAAGGCATCAGCGAGGTATTGACGGACAAGAAGAAATCGGGGAATTTCTTACTTACTGACTCTTTGACACTACAACCAAAATACATTGACACTACTGTAAAGTCAACTCTAGAAAGATGGTAAAACCACCTTTACATCAGCGTGAATGGATCAGCGACAAACAGGCAATGGTGCTAGATGCTAATAAATCTATCAATGTCTCAATCTCTGTTGTCATCAATCTCTCATTACTCCTTATTATTCGTGACCTCGATATTATTTTCTCAGCCATAGCATGTATCTAATAAAATCCAACTCGATTTCCTCTATAGTCTTACACAATTTTTTTTATATAAGTTTTACAAAACTGACTTCTAATCTCTAATTTCTTATATTTTTGTAAATAATAAAATAAACTTATTAGGATACTTATTACCTGTCATGCTTTTATCTGCATATTATTCACGGAAGTCTGAGATATATGATTCTTATCTGTCCAGTTCATCTTCTCTGAGTGTCGTCGAACAAACCCCACCATAATTACATGTTACGAATCTATCTACGCTTTCATTCAATTTACAGGAGACACTAAATTATACGATTTTTTACTTGCATATTTATTCTCTTTATGGGCACATTAGTATCACTTTAGCTATTGTTGAGCATGCCCCCAGTTGAATCTGAATGTCAGTAGCAAAATCTACGACAATTTCCATTTCAAATCGGTCATAGCGGTCTATCTAGACACCACCACCCTTCTTAAGCCTAGTTTTCGAACTTGGGGTAATTGATCTAGCAAAGATGAAACAGCCATTGTACGGAGGTAACAAAGAATGTATAAATAGCTAGATAGTAAAGAGTAATTAATATATATTAAATGAAATGGTAGAGCAGCTTTACATGGCGGTAAAATTTGTTACCTTAATAGATAGAAGCAGGAATATTGAAAAGGTCATTGAATCACTACTCTAATAATAGTATATATTTTAAATGTATTTTGGTTGCAATGGAGAGCCAATTATAAGCGGGTTCATCGCGTTCTTTTCAGTGCCCCTGAGCAACGGTGACTACTTACCATGAGACTATTTGGCTGCTGGCTATTAACAACAAGTCCTAATAAAATTATAAAAGGTTAAATATGTACATTAAACAATTTTTGAAATTTTAATGTAACTCAACTATCTATATGGTAGCCAAAACATATTATTTTTTTGTAATTTTTGCCTCTGTCCGTGTATTATCACTATATTAAGAATCATTATATTAAGAATAAAATTTTGACTGCCTGATTGTAGCTATTACAATAAATTGATGTTTCTAATTCATAGAACAAAAAAAAACATTCTTGGAAACAATGCGGGTGCTATTTTTAAACGTAAGGCGTCTCTTTTCTAAAGCGAAGTTACTAGTAAAATATCTCTTGTACACTTTAAGTGAAAAACATATCTGATACAGACGAGTGTTGATGAGTGAAAACGAAACAAAGATGCAGAAAACTAAGGTTCGTTATTTCTGATATACTGAATGGGTATCCATTTTATAATCGTTACGTAAAATGAATCCGCAACATAAAACAATAACAGTTGTAAACGCTCTCGTGCAGAATTTCATGTTATAGACAATATTGTAAAAAGGCTTTTCTTCCCTTGACTCTGAGAGGCAGTTGTTTACCTCACAAAATAAAATGAAAGTACAAAACGTATGTAGGTGAGACGGGAATAGATTCTCGTTAGGAAAAGAAAACGAATTTATATGTAATCTTCGAATCGTCGATTGGAGATGATCGGATCTTGTTGAAACCGTTCGTAGATACGACTTTGATTGTTACAGTTGAAAAAGTATACGCCATCCGCCCGTACCAATTTCCTGTGAAAGAATATGGTGACACTTCGATACGTTTCTTTAAGTTTTCGTTCTTCAAGATTTTCCTTACATTTTTATATATTTTTTATCCAACCTTTTATTTTCGTAGGTTACGATATCTACGTATAACGCTTGACGTACAATGTTTATTTTACTAAAATCTCCTATTTTTTTTTTAATACCGCATACACCAACTTGACAATCAAAACACGAAGAATAACTAAAAAAAATCAGTAATTAAGTAAAAGTGGATTAAGTTGTTTACCTGTATACTTCCTCAGACAAACTATATTGAAGAGGTTATTCATATGACTATGAAATATTTTGTAACCAATCTTGGTCCTTCAGTGGGTCAGTACGATCTTCAGAAATCGTCCTCCGAAGATGAAGATTATCTTCATTTTGTGAACATAATTATTATACAGAAACATATATACATATAAATAATATATTAAACATTTACATGCTACTAGCATATCACTAATAATAAGCACGTTTCTCACTTCCTTCGTGCTTAACAGCGTGTCTTTAGTGTTATGGTCTTCCATGGCCGGAGGTGATACGTAATAAATTTATATGAATTGGCATAATATGATATTATCATAAATGTATTGGTATAATGAAATAAATAGAAATGTTTGTCAATTTTTTTACTGAGATTTTCATGTAAATATACCTTCTTAATTTGCGATTTTTTTTGTGGATTTTCCTAAAATACTATTTCATACAAACTTTATTCTAACAATTAGGAACACAATAAAAAATCTGTCAATTAGAGGAATCATTCTCAACCGATAATACATACGGGCAAAGATTTTTTATTTATACAGATTTTGGCTGAGTGTACATAATACACTACATAAAGGACATTCGTCAGTTCCATATATTTTGCGTTCTACACATTTAGAACCTTGCCTCGATAATCGTTAACCGCCAATAGAGGACAATTGTAACTTTTTCGCCCGATATTGAAGATTATACACGCATGGGTAGAACCAGATGCTGACAAAAAGATGAGAATGTAGATAATCAAACGAAACAACATATAAAGACTTCCTATAAAATTTTACTATTATATCAATAAATTCAACCATTAAACTTGTTGTAATAACTGGTTAATCATTTTTATTTAATTTTTTTTTCTATGTAAATAGCCGACAAACGGGCAGACAAGCCACTTGATGAAAAATGGTCACCCTCGCCCATGGACATGAGTAACATCAAAATCGTCACTAATGCGTTGTCGGCCGAGAATAAAGACGAAAAATGTACTGGCTCTCAGACCCCGAGCCAGAACACTCGATTCGATTCGATTCGTTTAGCAGCTGGCTTAAGCAAGAAGGTGGTTACTAGCCAGACAGGCTTCATGACAAGATAATTATACCAGTAATAATATTAATGACTTAATAAGAATTAATAATGTAATCCTTACTCAAAACCCTGCCACCACCAAGCTGGGTTCTGTCGTCTGCTCTTACGACTCCTGTTCTGCCAGTATGGGTTTGGGGACGGTATTCTAGACTACCCCAATACGGCACAAAATAATCGATATAAATTAAATATAAGAAGATAATTGTGAAATCTAAAATATATGAGAAATTGTTCGCCTATAAAATCCAATTTTGCATACAAAGGAAGCGAGTGGATGTACTAAAACTGTTTATATTGTGTCCTCCGGGATATAACTCTCGTTTCGAACAATTCAACCGAGACGTATGTTGTTACGGAAAATATTTGTTGAGAGAAACTCACATGAGTGGAATTAATACATCTTTGTATAGCGTTCGTTAAGTCACATAGATCCTCCCAATACTTTCCAGACTAAATAAAGGAAATCTAATTCACTGTAAAATAAATATAATTAAATTTTCAGCTATAGACATTATCATTAAATATTTAAAGCAATGATAGATATGGGTTCATTGTCGATATACCGCTGGGAAACACGGGTTTGTATCCTGAGAACACTTGTATTTTTTCAATTACATGCTTATCTTTATATTTATATATCTTGTGTGCGTGTGTATGTCACTGAACTCTTCCTAAACGACTGGACCGATTTTGATGAAATTTTTTGTGTGTGTTCAAGGGAATTTGAGAATGGTTTAGATTCACAATTTAGTCCACTGGAAAATGCTTTTATGGAAAATGGAAAATTTCCAGAATTTTCGAATCAAAGACGTGTACAGAACAACGTCTGTCGGGTTCTCTAGTTAAATATATATTGTCACTCGCTTCGGTAAAAGGAAGTAATGCGATAAAATGACATTACTGAGTTCGACATAAAGTTCTGAAAGGTGTGTGAAATCTACAAATCCGCACTTGGATTGTTATGGACTTTTAATGTCAGATTATGATAGGCAATCTCAACCCAGTATTGAGATAAATATAAACTGTGATGGTAATGAATATTATTTTTAATAGTTTGCTAACTAATCAAATAACTTTGAACAATGCTCGAATAAAATAAATCGTCTGAATATCATAGGCATGACAGTTTTAAAGCGTCTTAAATTTTCATATAATTACCCTAATTAAAAGCTTATTAAGTTTTGTAATACTATGATGTTTAAATCATTGCCCGCAATACTCACATTTCAGAATAAATTCACTCACACCTATAGTATTCTGTAGTATAGACTTCCCACTCTTGTGTGAGCGTGAAAGACCAAGATAATGTAGAACAGCATTTCCATGTATTGCCATTTTATTATGCGGCGAAAAATGCAAAGAATCTCGAGCCTAGTTTTGTTAAAAATAAAAAACATCAGAAACGAAAGAAGAAAAAGGTCTTATAATAAAAATATGTCACCGATGACAAGAAAGGTGGTCGCTCGTACAATTTTGTAATAGTCGGAATTAGTATATAATTTAGAATTGCTCAATGAATAAGTAAAACACCTTTTATATATATAATTAGCAAAGTATCTCAATAGTCATAATCAGAAATCGTTTATTTATATCCCAAAATCGCTGACATTTTATTCTATTTATTAATATTTTTATTTGGATGTTTTTCCTGTTAGAATTCAATCTGAAACAGAAATTTTTAAAGCGTTTTTCAAATTATGTCGTGGAGAGAATCCTTATAATATCGAAAGACGTAGTATGTTGTTGCGCGCACTCAAGATGTGTGTAGAGAGAAATACACTCGAGTGGAATAAATACATTGAGAACACCACAGCTTGTTCCTGAGAACTTTCAAGTGAAAACTGGGTTTACTTTCAGTAGGTTAGGTATTGTTTCTTTAACATTTTTAGTTTGAAAACGGCGACTGGCCACGAACATTGAGTGTCCATTGCCACCTATGGATTTACGAAACATCGGGGGCTTCACTGACATAATACCGAAATATTCACAGTTCATTTTAGTTGAAGCTAACCATACTTGAACAACGTTTCATTGCTAATTTTAGTTGACGCTGGTAATATGAGAGTAACGACGGGATTACGGATGATATAAAACATTACAAACCTTCTGCCTTGTTTATTGGAAGGTATTTCTAATAAAAATTGAGATGGGTCCAGTTAAATGTAAATAGAAATAATGTTGATAAATGTTTGAACATGAGACAAATACTCATAATAAAAAATCAAGCCCAAATATACGTCATGGGCTCACTCTTTCATGTCTTTATACGTACTCAAATTTACACAGAATTCTATGTTGACATGCGTATATTGTTTGGTAGTACGGGCCTATGTATACTGACCTCTTTCGCTTTGTTCTTTATCGCTAACATGACTCTTTTGAAACTTTAGATTGATCTGCTGCGCGGTCTGAACGCAACCATTAATAATTGATGGAGTATTCAAGACTTATGTCAGTAAAACTTTAAAGTTCAAGAAGTAGATTTCATCATCACTTTTGCAATTTCTTTGGCTGCAACTCATTTGCAGCCCCCCTACAAGGCTATTTCGTGTTTTTCCTCTTAAGGATACTTGGAGTGTAATCCACCCGGGATCCAGTGCGGATTAGTGGAAGGTTTAGTGTGAGGTTCTATGGTGTTCAAAGGGCGCCGACATTGCTCAACGACTATTATTTGCCGTTGCTAAAGAGTTAAGGTGCCGCCCGAAGTACGGAACCGCGTTAAGATTTCTTTTTATCACTTACTGTCACCACTTTCTGCCGATCTCACCGACATATAAGCCATCGGGATACATGAGCTTCGTCTACATTTTTATAACAAACGTATAAGCGCTTAGCTCTCCGACTTGCATCAATTGTGAAGTTAAGTAATTTGCACTATTATCTCATGACCGATATCAATACATACATATCCATTACTGCTAATTAAAACAATAATAATATAAACTGGATAGATCGAAGCTAATCCTAAGCCGTGCGCATAGATTATCTGTATTAATTAAAAATTAAGTAGTGTAATAAAACCCAAAATAACTTTTCTTTCACTTCTATCGCTACAAAACTATTTATTACTCCAATTGAAACTTTTTCTCTAGCATGGGGATTTACTGCTGTCATGGCTTGTAAAGTTTTATTAATTGCCAACATTAAAATATCATGTATATTATATGTATGTATATCATGTATAGTGTATCATGTGTAAATCTTTATATATATAGGTTTCTTATTTTCATTTACATCCACGTAATGTTCATTTTGATATAAAATACCATTATAAAGATCATCATATTCTAAGGTTATCATTGAATTACATCATGACAAATTACTAATGCGCCTGTGCCTCGCGTCGTTGATCACCAGTTTGAGAAGGCTAACATTTTCATTGTGCAGACTTGGAGCGACGTCACTCGTTGTTGTGACTACTGTCTCTACTTATCTGAAGAAGTTGAATCTTGTAAACTAGTGCATCGCAAGCACCCCGTAGTTCAAGTACTGGCGTGTGTGGCTTCGACTTGTAACATGTTCTTTGCTTGACGTTGTATTATTATTATTTTTCACTTAAAATATAGAATAAATTAGTATTTATATCCACGTGTAGCGAATTTAATGCAATGATCATTTCACTAACTGAAACTACTTACGACTGTAACCTGTGGATCAATTAGTATTTAATAAAATTTAATTAATTCAAAATTAGTTCATGAGTGTGCATAGAAATATTATTATTAATATATTCACACAGCCAATTTCAATTTTATTTAAAAAGTATACAGTATATATATTATTAAGTTACAATACATATTGCTTATAAGCATTTTCGCTCAGCCATTTTAAATAGGACAAAGTTACCTCAAAACTGTTAATCTGTGAATACGAATATTAACTTCAACTAATAATAAAAACATTTATCACTAAATATTCAACTGTAAAGTGTATATAAACGTCTGTTAAATATCATACTCACAACGCATTTATAAACACCAACTATAACATTATTTTGTAATTACACTTATTATCGAATTGTATTTTCCCGTGGTGCGACTTCTGTTTATTTTTTTCTCAAAAAAAAACTGTTTCATAAATTATACACTCATAATTATTTTACGTTTTCATTAGTAACAATAGTAATAAAACATATATTTATTTACCTTGAAATAGTTGTTAACAAACCTATACCTGACCGACAATTTTGGCACGTTGGACTTCTGACTTGTTACAACTATAATTATAATAAAACACCTGCTCCTGGAATCACTTCTTTAATTCCGAGTACTCAATTTTACATCCTGAAATACCTCCTTTAATAATTAGCATTATTAATGTAATTTTAGATTC
>DWPT01008710.1:0-10050 GCA_018251895.1 Agathymus mariae mariae
TTTAAAGCTGGGACGTTGGCTATTTAAATGTATTTAAAGCTGGAACGTTGGCTATTTAAATGTATTTAAAGCTGGAACGTTAGAGCTATTTAAAAGTAAGCGACAAATCACAAATGCACGACAACTAACCGTACTTATTATATTATATTATTTAACAATCCCATCTTGCTCCGAAAAGATTACGAATTAAGAAATTAATTAATCACTAAGAAACTGCCCTCGCTTCGCTTCAGAAAAACTACCTTACGCTTAGAAATAGCATCTGCATTGTTTTAAGATTGTTGCAATGTGTTGTCTAACAAGTATCAAGTGCTAACAGAATAGTAACCCCTCTAGTTGGTTGCTCTACTTGTAGTGGTTAGTTAACACAATATCCCTCGGCTCTGTAGCACCCAGTTTAATACACGTACACTTTGTACCAGTCTCTTTGTCCACCTGGCTAACACACATATTTTTACTTATAACTGCGGCCGTCTTGTAGAGCTAGATTAAAACCATGTTCACTGTATGATTCTTCGCCGTTCATAACGTCGCTGTGTTCCGGCATGGCTGTGACCACTTATCGTCAGGTGCCATATCTACTCGTTTGCCGATGGCATGCGTCGTATCTAAGTATGGTCGTAAAAGTAACTTCATTATTAATTAATATGTAATTGCGTTACGTGTAAGTGATTAGTGCATTGCAGATGACATAAACACATTCGCAGCAGTAAATTACATATCAGCGCTTATCTGTGGGAACACGCATTTGCCGCCGATAATTAATTCAGTCAATCCCCTTTATAACCACAGACTACACCCAGCGACAATCAAAATATGCTGTTTTAAAATTTAAATTATCTGTTGTTTTATGGGTACTGCTATAAATCTGTATT
Source organism: Agathymus mariae mariae (assembly GCA_018251895.1). Classification (NCBI taxonomy): domain Eukaryota; kingdom Metazoa; phylum Arthropoda; class Insecta; order Lepidoptera; family Hesperiidae; genus Agathymus; species Agathymus mariae. The sequence continues at coordinate 876 of DWPT01008710.1, forward strand.
GCTAATTATAAATGACCAGCAGGAATGCTTTTAGCTAAAGACAATATTAGTTTATAATGAAACAATCTCCTCTGAAGTACAACAGTGTTTATAAAGTGTACGACCAGCTTTGACTCACAAAAAAGTGAAATATGTTCGTCATAATTTCTTTCGCAATTTATTTTCGTCAATGATAAAATATCATGATTTCGAAACTTATCTACTCCATATTGACGAATTATAATGTGTGTATATAAATATTATTATATTAAATATTATTAGTATTGCTGTAATTATAATTTAATTAAATAATTTATTTATATAAACTATTACAAATAATTCAAGTACAGGATCTATAATTAAATTATTCTTATTCTAACTCCGGTCCGCGCCCACTCACGGACTATAACGACATGGAACGGAATAAAACAACAAATCGTTATATATAACACATCTATATAATTTAATTACACATTTATTTTATCCTACTTGTTATAATTAATATTATCTATTTAAGACCACGTGACGAAACGTTGTATGATTAAAGATGGTAAAAAAAAACATAATTACACTCGTGCCGCTTATTTTTTCTTTAGAATATAAAGTAGTGTAAAAAAAAGAAGTATTGTATCAAGTACTACATTGTAAGGCTTTATATTCTCCAAAGTCAAATAAAGAGGGATATTGATCGCTCATCACCCGCAACGAGATCTGTTACAAATTCAATCGTTCGTTTACATTTTCTTGGATGATCGTGGTTGTATAACCAATTGGCTAGTGAGAAACCACCTAATTGGTTGTACGTTCGAACCATAGAAGATGAAAAACCATAGAAGTGCCGTAACATTAAAAGTAACATAAAAAAATGTTAACGCAAAAATATTTTTGTACAATAAAACATTTTACCAGTTACCAAATTTTACCAATAAGTTCCGTCAAATTTCATTTGCATATCATTCAATTCATGCAATTTCAGAATATCTGTAGAGATTGGGTGGAAGAATTTAACTTGTTTAAATTTTACATTTTACTTATCCTATTAAAACATGTATTTCGTATAAAAACTCAATAAACCACATTCGTTTTATAAGTTTAATGCCTAATTTTATGGTGCGATTCTTAAATAATAGCTCACCCTTGTTTTTTTGCGTTGTGGCTCTTATCGTGTCTATGTATAGGGAAATATGATTTCTTTGAAATATTGATAAAATAAGCGCAATGTACCCTGTGTGTGTATATATATATATATATAATATACGCTGTGCCTCCACGCCGATTGCCATAGTTTGTTTTAATTATCTAATAATTCAAACACAGTACATTGACCGCGCACTTTTTCTACAGACAATAGATTTTTAAATCGTTGGTTAATGTTACTTTACCACGCTATAATACCGTATCATGCTTTGTCGCATCGCTCGCTTGTGTACCTACATAATGCAATGAATATTTCTATGATAATGCTCTATAGTTTTGGCCAAGACACAACGTGCGGCATTGCTAAATTGCTCAAATATAATAAATAGAAGGCCTTCATCGTAACACTTCTAATTCTGTCCATAGTTCTATAGCTGAAACAACGGTTTGTAGGTAACTGCGGTCGTGCTAACAAGATGGTTTCAATTTGAAACATTTTGAGAACATCACGAGTTTATCTCTACCATAAATACTTTGATATTGAAGCGATCGACTTAGTTTTTATATTGTGTGTACCAGTGAACTGTAATTTTATTGTCTATCTATAATAATAATTGTGCCTTATCTCTTAAATAGAGATCTCCAACGACCCAAGTAGTAAGACTGTTATGAGCTATAAAATGAATTACAACACATACAACAAGTTTAACATTGAATTATTTACGATTTATTTGCTTCTAAAATCACATCAGCCGATAGAGGGCTCTTACCGCGGAAATTTTAATGAAGTCTCTTCGATAAGTAAGGTGCTATTCTGGTTCGGAAAAAGTAAACTATTGTTCTATCTGTAATACGAAGAAGTTAGTATTATGTAAATTATTTTTCATATTTTTTTTATTTCGGCTTTTCAATTATGACGAGACATCAATAGCATCATAATTATTAGATTTTCAATGTTATGAAAATCCAAATATTTGTCCGCCATGCTACTCCTAGTTCTGATACATATATTGGGCATACCTTTCAAATATATATTTTTTTACTTATTTTTAATAATTACGGCAAAAAAAAAAAATATAAATTTTAAATTTCAAAAATTAAACCAATTTCTATTTAGTCTTATATAATCCAGTAGCACAAGATTGCAATATGCCTATGGAGTTAAAGAAACAAGATCAAAACTTTGTTTTGATTTTACCATAGTGCAATAGAAATCCAGCAATTCCAAAACAAAACTCCAGATAACATACACACACAGATAGCATATTCTAAATATCCACAGCATTAAATTTTCAAATTCATGCAAAATACATTTCTGACACAGCCTGTCTAAAATAATTACAATACGAAACTCTCAGTAAAGTGACATAGCAAAACACAAACCAAACAATTGCTATTCGCTATAAAATATTCACCGTTCATCGCTGACCTTAACAGCTTTTTAAATCGAAATTTTGAAACGGCATTTTATGAAGCTTTTCATAGTGATTTGATCACAGTCCAACGTTAGTTAGAATTTTTCTCACGTAGCTGCACGTGACTATTACAACACAATTTGAAGTTGAAGTGGACATTACTGTAATGGTGCTATTATGGCCACTCCAATGGTGGTGTGAGTTTATTTGAGTTGTTTGCTATAAATGGGAAAGTTGGATTAGTTCTTGAATAGTGAAGTAGAAACAAACGCAAACATTCCTTATTGTACATGGCCATACTACGAGCACGTGTCACATGAACAACTCACATAGAAGCAAGACATCGCTTCGCTTCTCAAATTTACAAATTGTTACGACTCCCGAAACAGTTGTTACTCGTTTTCATCAGGCGTTCTGAAGATCTGAGTCTCACGCAAAGATCTTCGTCTGAAAGGAAACCTGTTTTCTTAAAGGAGTCCTTTTCGGCTAGTACCATAGTACAGGATCAGCACAGTAGAGGATGTTTAAACTAAGGGGGAGTCTGATGCTGCTAAAACCGCTTGGTATGCGAGGTTCTACAAAAGAGGCCTAACATTGATCTCTGTGTGTAATAAATTGTCCCGACCCATGTATTGGATCAACTTATAACGCAAATATGCCCCGAATGTATTGCGTAAGTGATCACATCGTGATGGATCAGTTTTTTGAGACATTTTGTTGAATTATAGGGTCGCTACATCACCCCTCTGGAGAATTGTACTTCATCTGGGAACCGAACTGACTTCCAATCTGGACAAACACATGGGGTCATGCAGTGCTGTGTAGATGCAGGAATTGCTGGAGTGATGATTGCTCAGCCATCTGTGTCCACAAATGCCCGGTATCCACGGTGAGACGATCGATCCGGAAGGCAAGTGATGTGCATTCAAACCGTCCGTGAGGCCTTTGTCTGAGCAGTAGCTGGAAGGAGACCAGAAAACGTCTTCACTGTACGCTGCGATACATCCGGCGATCTAGTGTGGCTGGTGTTGTGACTGTGGGGAGATGTTGCCGCTGATGTGAGCGAATATATTAACCTGTTTTTCGCTTTTGGCCTACTGTTTTTGGCTTTTTGTTTCAATGATAACGAATAGAATGATAGCAAATGGGTTACTGAGTTCTATTTTGAAATATTTATGCTTTTCAAAAATACGAGAAATGCAGTGGTGTTCCATTTTTAGTTTTGAGCATCTCGAAACTTTTTAAGTAATGATGAGCGGTTATGCTGGGTAATACAAAGGCCAGCGATTTCCAAAAGAAGCGGAATATAAAGATGGAAATTTCCTTATTCTGATTTAATATACATTAAATTTCTTTAAATTTTTTAAGAAACTTCGTTACGGTAACTGATCTTTTTTTACATAAAGAACTCTTATTATATTTTCTTTATAAACTGGACCGCAAAGAAAAAGGGTCAGTTAGAAAGTCTTCAATATCTTCAAAAGTACCTTATCGAAGACCAGGAACAGGCCGAACAAGATGCACGGTAGCGCGAGAGGATCGCTATACGGTGTCACCAATTTTGAGAAATTGCTTTCTTATGGCTGTTGAAGTAAAGAACCATCACTTTCGAGCTGGAGAAAACAGTCTGCGTGTGGATACAGTAAGGCGGCGTCTGTGTGAAGCCAATTTAAAGCCCTTAAACAAATGATCCAAAACTAGAAAGACTTAGAAACTCAAGGTTGAGTTGTGGTAGAGAACAGGAGAATTGGACTCTGAATCACTGGTCAAGAGTTATGTTTTCAGACGAGTCTAGATTATGTTTATTCAATCACGCCGGGGGGAAAAGAGTGTACATAAGACTGGGAGAGCGCTATAACCAAGTCTGTATAGAAGAAAAAGTACCATTCGGCGGAGGCTCAGTTCACGTGTGGGCTGGGATTTCTTCCGAAAGCCGCACTAGCTCAGTGCTGATAAAAAATGTAACTTTAACTGCAAAAAGATGTGTGACTGAAATTCTGAAATCTACGTTGGTCCATTTTTAGTGGACATGGACGAGAATGCCGTTGTTATGCAAGCAAATGCTCGCCCGCATACATCTCAGACAGTGATTGCCTATTTTCAAGAAGTCGGTATCACACACATGGAGTGGCCAGCACACAACCCATACTTAAACCCCATTGAGCTTGCATGGGACGAACCGGGACGACGGGTAAAATGAAAAAAGCTCTAATAGAGGAATGGCAGAGTTTTTCGCAGTATTGCTTCAAAACTTAGTAGAAAGTATACCAAATCGCATAACAGCAATATTGCGAACTCGTGGAGGCTACACAAAGTACTAAAATGCGTGAAAACGGCACATCTGTAACCAATCTTCACTTACGAAAATACTGGAAACACTACGCAATTTCATTTATAAAAGCTTCAATTATTTATTTATTATTTCATTTAAGCACATTAAAGTATTCGTTAATTTGGTCTTTATTTCATAAAGCTAAGTCAGGTACTTTTGAAAATTTTGTAACCAACCCTCTTTCTTTGCGGTCCAGGTTAATTTTCTATATTAAAATTATAGATGAAGTTTAGTAATTGTTACATTGGAATTCTGAAGAACTAATCGAATCTTCAATTCAGTCTCTTGACCCTTGTTGACCCTTAATCCGGTTGATAGTGATTTCCTCGATCATCAAGAGGTCTCGAACTTGATCCCGTCTGAAGCTAACGTTTGTGATGTTTGTCATGTTATGTTTTCCGCAATACAGAGAATCCCGTATCAAAAACAACACTAAAAAATAGACATTAAACAAACTAGACAGACATTTATGGCCATATTAGAGCGGCCTAGAATACTCCCCCAATTATATGCTGGCATACTGTAAAAGACGACAGAAGTCAGCCTTCTTGGCGGTAGGGCTGCACATAATATATCACGGATTATATTATCAGTATTATTATTAATACTGGTATTATTATATTTTCCGTGAAGCCTGCCTACCTGCCTGCCTTCCGTGAAGCTACCACCCTCCTGCTTCAGTCAGCTGCCAAACGACTCGTTGTGTTCCGGCTGCGGGTTCGAGTGCCAGTACTTTCTTTCTTATCTTCTTAACATATCCTGGCCGACAACGCATCAGTGATAACTTTAGTGTTATTATTGTTCATGGGTGACGATGACCACCTACCATCAGGTGGCTCGTCAGCTCGTTTGTCGGCTGTCAATCTAAAAAAAAATATTTAATTGTCAATTTTATTATAAAGAAAATTAAACTTACTATTATCACTATAAAATCATTAAATATGCACGTGATACCGTGCCACGGCTTAACAATGTCGTTCGTATCAATTATTTATTATTTATAAATACTATTAACAGCGTAACTATACAAAAACCTCGTACGACTTAAACTGTCTACTGAGACCAATAGTCATCTCTTTTTATCTTCAGTCAGACAGTTAAGAGTAAAAGTTGATGTTGTCTTTGTCTAGCAATCAAGGGAACGAAGACGTTAAACTCTCAACCAGACTTTCTTGTTTATTTTTATGTCCATGCACTCATACGTGAGGACTTGTCTGTAGAGTACGCGCAATTTTTTTATGTTTAAACCAAAGCAAACTTAATATTTAATCCACATTCAAAAAATATATTGCCAGCTATACGCATGCGTGGAGTTACCCCAAAATAGTCGTCATATTTTTGTCCAACGAATGACTGCGTGTGATAGTGTTTTGGCTTAAAATAACAATGTTTTCTTAAAAGATTGTGACTGTGCTTAATACTCTTTACCTGATAGATTTTAAAAATGGCAAGGGACACAGGATTGGACACCATTCTTAAAGAGTTGGGATGTTTCGGTAAATATAACGTGGTCAATTATGCGTTACTTTTATTTCCCGTTTACTTGGCGGGAATGTATGGATCAGTGTTTGTTTTCGAGGCCCCAGATATTAATTATCGGTGAGTTTTCATGTACCATTTATTCCATAAACACTTAATATTTGTGACAATTATATTACCAAAATCCAAATACTCATATTTATTCATGATTTAATGTGCCAGTTGCCCTAATAAAATGTATATTTCTAATTTTGTATACATACACTTATGTATTAGGTTATATTATTAACATTTTAACTTTGTCTACTCACAAACACCGGCATATTATTTTATCACCGCGCATGCGTGAAATTCTAAGCTTTACTCCAGAGGTCAAAGAGGGACTCGCTCTTGCTCAATAATACATTTAAATGTTTTAATGATTTATTATTTAACTAGCAAATGCCCTCGCTTCACTTCGGAAAAACTACCTTAAGCATTTGCATTTTCCTGGATTAATTCATAGCTTTTTATTTATGGATGGATAGCAATGAAACAAACTTTCAGTATTGTGTGACGTTTACTGCAATACATTAGTGAAAACCAGAACGAAATCGGTTAAGCCGCGTCTGAGATTATCAAGAACAAACGCACAGACAAACAGACAAAAAATCTAATAACTATTGTTTTGGGTTCTATTGTGTCAATAAAGGCCCGCAATAATGTTTTTTCTCATAAATCGTTCATGTACAGAATGCGATCAGTTAGAATTTTATTATTTGTGTAGAGTTACAAATCACTGGATATAGTTCCGAACATGCGAGTTATAGACAAAGAACGCTCGCGTGAATTGATATTTTCCTGCTTACTCATAATTCTCATTGACTGAGATAGTTTGGTCAAATTACATAATTAATTCACGCATACATGCATATAAAATATTTCTCATTAATCACTTCTGTGTTTCTATTGGTAGAAACTCCATAAAATTTTGTGTACGAATGTTTGTAAATTCATTCAAACTATGTTGTACACTATCTAATGACTGTAATAGTGTTAGTAAATTATAAAACAAATTATTTCGCAACGAAAAAATTATTACGAAAAAAAAATAGAAAGATTATTAAAAAGGAAAATAGGGGAATACTAGTACTTACCCGTCGCTACGAGAAAGGAGTCCATGTGTGGCACAATTATGGGTTGTGATGATTATGATGAAACAGAAGACAAGAGTGGTCATGGGACGCTGTAAATTTGAAATCTCGCAATCTGTTATGTGACATGGAACGGCAAAGCGTGGAGAATATAGAGATAGAATGTAATTAGTATTAGATGTAATGTATTAAATCAAAACGGCAGACTTTCTCTGCTTAACCAGGTATACTGTATCGAAGCCTTGAGATAGTTGATATCATGAAATCAAGATATGGAACAAATGTCAAATGTGATAAATATAAAGTTTATAAAATATTAGTCCCTAGGAGACAGCTTCGATCGGCGGTGGTTTTAAGTAAAATCATGTTTTTTTGGAGAACATGGTTGAAATCGTATAGATACAAATCATTACAAAAAATAAATAGAACGTATTCTTATTCCGACAGTGTCATATAGGCATATCTCATAAAATTTTAAAGTACCATTTACAGTAATTCAAGTATCTGACACGTATACGAAATGGCGCTTTTTTATAAACAATTATAAAAAAAATATTTATATATTAAGTAAATCGATTTTTTAGGAAACACAACTATATGGCTAAACATAAGAACTTACTTTATATGGTATTTATAATATAATTTCACGTACTATTATAGTGAAATGACTGACGCAAGTTTTCAATAATCAATCTAAAGATTGAAATTAAAATCTATCAGATAAATCTATTTTATTTGTGACGCTTTTCATATGATCTATCCGAAAGTATGCTGCGATAGTTAGAATTTACTCCAAACGTTTCCATATTTGTAACATAAAACTGTAAACATTGTTAAGTGCCGTTTAAAATTAAATATAAATGATATGATAATATTGGCTATTTTAAAGACAGACGTTGTGTCGCGTGTAATGTAAGTGTTAATTTTAATTATATGTAAACGTACAATATTATAGAACAGAATACTCTTTATACATCATGACAATGACAGGAATAAATACAAAACTCAGCTCATAATGCGGAAATACAACAGGCGACCTTCTCGTTAAACAGCAATCTCTTCCAGACAATCTTTGGGTAGATGACAAGCGAAAAGAAGAAAGTATGGAGGGGTACAGTTATGTAGAACAAAGAAAATAAAAATATACTTATGTGAAAATAAATAAGACAATCCATACACACAAATGCATATACAAGATGAAATACATATTAACGAATATATACATATATACACATAAATGACCGAGGTCACTGATGATATCACTTGTGTACCGTTTAATCACATCAGAAGGAACAAGACGCTAAAAAGACTAAGATGGTACAATTTAAATTGTTTTTAAGGGAATGCAGGGATTCAGATTGTTGAATACGTAGGGGTAGTGGATTCCACATCGGACAACTGAGACAGTCGAGGATTTTAATAGAAGGAGGTGGAATGTAAGGGAGTACAGAGGCGAAGGTTATAATTTGAACGAAGGATATGGTCGTGGGATACACAAAGATACTGAAACTGTTGCCTTAAATATACAGGGCTGGATGGTTTAAACGGAACATAATATAAAGGTGACAGAATGTGAGCATGTCGGCGAAACCGGATAGGGAGCCCACTTGAGAGAAGATTCCAATATACAGGGTGTTTGGAAGATCGGTGCAAAGCCGCGAAGGGCAGCTAGTATAGACTATTTAGAACCATTTGAACCT